>PVJD01004356.1:0-138881 GCA_004026545.1 Mormoops blainvillei
GAAAGAAAGAAAGAAAGAAAGAAAGAAAGGGAAGGGGAGGGAAGGGAAGGAAGGAAGGAAGGGAGGGGAAGGAAGGAAGGAAGGAAAGAAGGATGGAAGGAGGGAGGGAAAGAAAGAGAAAGAAAGAGAGAGAGGAGAAAGTGAGAAAGAAAGAAAGAAAGAAAGAAAGAAAGAAAGAAAGAAAGAAAGAAAGAAAGAAAGAAAGAGAGAAAGGGGAGGGAAGGGAAGGGGAGGGAAGGGAAAGGAAGGAAGGAAGGAGGGAAGGAAGGAGGGGAGGGAAGGAAAGAGGGGAGGAAGGAGAGAGAGAGAGAGAGAAAAGAAAAAGGAAAGAAAAGAAAAGAAAAAAAGTTGATTTGGAAAATAGATATCCACTCAGGAAGTACATTTTGGAGTCAATGTGGTTGAAAAGACATTAAGAAGCATATAACTGAATAAAACAATAAATAAAATGAGTGTGGACTTAGTAAAGAGAACTATAGGCAGGACTCCGAAATACCTCAACATGGTCAGGAAGAAAAGGAGGGACCAAAATAGGAAATTAAAGGAAGCAACTGGTAAGATAGAAAGAAATGTAATGTCTTGTAAGCACTACAGAGTTGCCATTTGCCCTGGTTTGCCCATAACACCATCAGTTTGTGACTGTTGCTCCAATCTAATTATTAATATCAAGTAATATTTAAGTTTGCTAATTCCAGGATTTGTATTTTAACCTCTAGTAAAAGCAATGAAAGAAAACGTAAAGAATGCATAACTAACAGGTATTGGCAATGAGACAATATAGATTGTAAATAATACAAATTGATCTAAAAGAAGCTGGGGAAAGGAAGAAAACCCATGAACATAATAAGAACCTGTGATGAATCCTATATGGAGTCAGGTAATGGGCAGAGCAGAGAAAGTGACTGGTTCAGAAAAATATAAAAAAGAAAGTCTCTGGTAGGGCATCAGAAGGATTTTGATATCTGGGTATAAATCAATGCAATTCTTAATTAAATTAAAGTAATCTCTTACCCTACCTTAACTTTTTCCAGAAGCAAAAGTAAGTTTTCACATTAAGGTGACAACTTCATGGCAACAGAAGGAGATTTGACTTTGGGTGATAAATACACAATGCAATATATACATTATATATTATAAAATTGTACACTTGAAGCCTATATAGTTTTATTAACCAGTGTCACCCCAATAAATTTAATAAAAATTAAAATTAAAAAATGGTAAATCCCCCCAAAAAGGAGAAAACTTCATCCAGAACCTCAAATTATCACAATTATAAGAGCAATAAAAACATTTTTAAAAAGATGGAAATAAAGAAAAAATATTGGGTGTGACAATGACTTTAAAGATACAACACCAAAGGCACAATTCATGAAAGAGGTCATTGTTAAGCTGAGCTTCATTTAAAATTTTTTTGCTCTGCAAAAGACAATCTCAGGAGAATGAGAAGATAAGCCATAGATTGGGAGAAAAGTTTTACAAAAGACACATTTGATAAAGGACTGTTTTCCAAAATATACAAAGAACTCTTAAAACTCAATAATGAGAAAACAAAAAACCTAATTAAAAAATGAGCCAAATATCTTAAATAGGCACCTCACTAGAGAAAATAAACAGAAAATAAATACACATAAGAAAAGATGCTCCACATCACACATCATCAGGGGAATACAAATCAAAACACAATGAGTAACCACACACCTATTAGAATGGCTAAAATTTGGAATACTGACAACATCAAATGCTGACAAGGATGTGGAGCAACAAGAACTCTTGTTCTTTGCTGATGGGAATGCAAAATAATGCAGTTATTTTGGAAGACACTCGGTAGTTTCTTATAAAACATACCCTTTCCATATGATCCAACAACCATGCTCCTTGGTATTTAACCAAAGAAGTTGAAAGTATATTTTCATACAAAAATCTGAACATGGATGTTTATAGTGATTATATTCATAATTGAAAAATTTAGAAGGAACAAAAATGCCCTTCAGTAGATGAATGGTTAAATTGTGTTATATGCAGAAAACGGAATATTTAGCACTAAAAGTAAATGAGCTATCAAGCCATGAAAACACATTGTGAACCTCTGACATATGTAATTGTAATCATAGAAAGAGAAAGAAAAGATTAAAACTATATTTAAAGAAATGTTGACATTTAAAAAATTTTTCTCAAATATAATGTCAGAAATTATGCCACAGATTCAAGAAGTGTGGTAAATCCAAAAAGATAATTACATGAGAAACTAGAAGGTGAAAACATACTTAGCCATGATCAGAGTAAAACAACTGATTAAAAAACATAAACAAAGAGAATATCTTAAAGTGGCCAGGGAGGAAGGGGAAGATATATTACTTCTAAAGGAGACATACAAATATGACACCTGATATTCAATAAAGGCAATGGGAAATAGAAGATGGAACAAAATGCTCATGAGTGCAGATTAAAAATAACTGCCAACCTAGATCTCTATATCCAGAGAAAGTATTCTTATAAGTAAAAATGAAGTAAAAGCATATTTAGAAAGAAAAAAAAGATAGGTAAACTTGTCATCAGTGGAATTGCACTGACTGAAGAAAATGTCCTGATACACAGAAGAAAAATGCTTCCAAAAAGAAGGACAGAGGAGCATAGGATATTAAGAAGAGATTGTAAATATGTGAACAAATCTAAAAGAATGAGACTTTATAAAGCAATGATAGTAATTGTATTTTATGAGACTAAAATATACTTAGAGATAAAATATATGACAACAATATCAAAAAAAGTGTGAGAGTTCTTTATTCCTAGTATTGCTGGGAAATGAAAAAAATACTAATATATGTTAGACTTTGAGTCAAAGAAGTATATTGTGTCATTAGGGGTAGCCAGTAAATAAATAGTAAAAAATACGTGACTAACAACCTAATGGAAGAGAAAAATAAAATTAAAATATTAATTCAAAAGAAAAAGTAGAGATACATGTTTAAAATAATAGGAAACAAGATGGCAAATTTAAACCTAAATAAATCAGTAATTATCTTAAGTTCACTCGTCCTAAATGTAAATAAACAAAATAATCCAATGAGAAGACTGTATCAGTCTGCTAGGGGTACCATAACAAAGTACAACAGACAGGGTGGTTTGAACAACAGAAATTTATTTCTCCACAGTTCTGGAGGCTAGAGGATGTGGGAAGGGAGTTTCAGGAAATGGAGGAAGGATTCAGGAAGTGATGCCTGATGAGAGTTCCAAAGGACAAATGAGAACAGTAGAAAGGGTAAAGAGGAAACAGAGCTTCCAGACAAATGAAATAGAGTGTTCAAAGGCCCAGGGGTGAGAGCAAATATGAAGGCCTGGAAACACACATACTTGCAGATAAAGTTGACTTTAAATGCATATCTAATAACAGCTGTAAGTGGGAGGGCTCTGGTCCTTATAGCTAGGCTGGTCCCTTCAGACTCTCTTTGACATCTGTGATTTCTTTTTTACTTCTGGCATATGGTGAAAGAGAAGACAGTTTTATATTTTCCTCTTTTGCATAAAAAGTCATTTTCTTTTTTTAAGTCTAAACTAAACATATTACATAATGTTATCTTCTATTTAAGAATGTAAAAATGCCCTTTCTTCGTTCTCAATCCTCCCACTTCCAACCTTCTCAAGTTTATTTAATGATAATGATCACTTGGGGGACACAAGAAGAGTTCAGGTCTCTTCCTTTCTAGAAAAAGGTCCTTATTATCTCACAGTAATATATATTCATTAATGCACACAGCTATTGCCTCTCTTTTATGTGACAAACAAAAAGAAGACAGTTTTTTGCCTGGAAGAACTTCACTCATGCAATTCTCACCCTGTCTTCTCTACCTCCAGCAATGAGTTTTATTAGAAACAGTGCCCAAGCAATTCAGTTAATGCATAAAGTCAATGTGGTTTTAGAGTATTTGTACTGTGCAGAAAGACTGTCAAGTTTTATAAAAACTAATAAAGAAGTAAAACCCACCATTTTGATGATTTTTACTGCCTCTGATAAAAAGTCTAGAGTCTGAAAATGGAATTCTGTCATTGCTCTTCTTAAAATTTGAATGAATGTCTCTACCCATGCTTACTAGTGGGCAAAACACATTTATGTTATGCAAGCCTTTCCTGTAATTTAATTGCTCTTTCAAATTTTGCTACATTGGCCTTGGGTTACTAGTCAGAAAAATTACCCTGAAACTTATATAGTCCTGACAAATGTAAAACCTTCTGGGTGATCTAATAATATAATAGAGATTGACATTACTATAGCCCACATATAAAAGAGTATGAATGAAAGGAAATCTGCCTAGTTTCAATTCTTACCACCTTTCTCTGAGAATTCAGGGTCTGCCAGACTTTTCATTATAGGGAACCTATTTGTCATTGCTTGTCATCCTGTGACAGAGTAATTCAACCTGTAATCAAATAAGCCTGCAAGTCAATTTTATGTATGTGTAAAATGGTAAAATATGGCTGTCTTAGTGGATAGAAGAACGAAAAATCGCAAACTTTGGCTGGTGGTCTTTAAGAAATCTATTCTTGCACGTACCCAGTCTTTTATCTAATTCTTATCTTCAGATAATTTTCAGTGTCTTGACTATCAAGGTAATTGTTTTGTCCTGTTTCTAGATCAGCTGCCTCTCTTTAAAGCCTTGTTTGGTGAGTCATTCTCCTTTTTATCCTCTTTAAATGTCTCTAGGGAAAAAATGGATAGCCAAAAATTGAACCCAAGACATAGAGAGGGAAAAAACATACCTGATTTCTAAGAACTGTCCTTTGATTTTCAGTCAGTTTCATCACTGACTTTTAGGTGTACTCTCAAAACGAAATGAAATCTTCAACTGTATAATTGAAAATACAGGTAAATTTATTATTAAATTTCATTTTGGATATCACTAGTAGTCTAAGACTAAAAGAGAAAAAATATTTTGGCCAAAAAATCATGTCAACAAACAAGAGTGAAAAAATAAACATAAAATTAATGTTTTCTTGTAGAAAGAGCTATCTGTTTCATTTGTTATCGTCTGTAACTGCAAAAAAGTAAACATTTAACAATATTTACCAAAAATAAAACAGAAAAATACCCCAAGCAAGGCCAAAGGTTTTTCCATACAATAGCTTCTATAAAATTTTAAACATTGACTTTTTTTTTCCCAACGTAAGTAAAAACTTTGAATGTTAATCCAATAAGATTTATCTTAGTCTGTTTCTAAGAATGCACATTACCAGAAAATAGAATGATGCAAAAGCTCATTTGGCTTTGTTAAGCATTTACTTCTGCTCTGAGAAGAAAGAAATGCCCTTCCTTGGATTACAGAAACAAATATAAAAGGAAATTAACAGGGAAAAAAAATGAGGCCATCTATTAAGAGTCCCGCTTAGGCAACATGCTAGTAAACTCTGGCATCTTCTAGAATTCAATCGCTTTCCATTATACATAACATATGTTCAAGTCAAACATCAGACAGAAAATTTGGAACCTCAGAGATTCCTGCAAAAAAGAAATTATGCACAGAAAATTGAGGTCTACAGGGGTGCGATCAGCCTGACTTCAGAAGAGCTGGCAAATCCTTCACAGGCTTCCTCTTTTCAAGGCTGCCTGTTAAAATGCAGGAGATTAATATGCTAAATAGGGAAACCTGGGCTGTCAGTTGCCTGTGTTTGTCTGCCAGAACCTTGAAATTAGGTCATGGCTGCCAGGGAAAATTCCTTCTCAGATGGCAGGCTGAGAGAACATATTAACAGACCCAGACAGGAAGAAACACCTCCTGAACTACTCTAAATGACGGGAATGGTATATCCTATAAAAATTATGTCAAGTTGTTATCCCATGATCTTTCAATATGAAACCAAGAAACGTAGCTCTGAGCTTCACGCCTCACTTTCTACCCTGTCCTTGAAAAACAAAAAGAAAAAGACAAACAGGAACAAACCTCTTTTATAGGTTTTTCCAGCTGTTTCATCAACCTATTGGAGTATTTAACATTCTAAGTACAGGATTTCTTTCAATGAACACCACCTTTCCTAATAGTTGTAAGATACACTAAATTATAATAAGAGTCCACCTGTATTCAAAGATGACATTCCTGAAAGATATATGCATATACACATATAAACATACAAAAATTTATTTTTTTGCAAAGAATTGATGGTAGAGTCATGAACATGCATAAGGGAACATTTACAAAGTGTGCCTTGTTTTTTACTGTCTTCAAAATAATGGTTATATTTTTAAGTAGTAAAACTGAAATGCTATTATAATGTTTGGCTAAAATTTCATAGACTTTAATGGTTAAAGTAAATCTTTTGTTCCTAAGTTAATAATAATAAGGAACTTGAGGTTGATAAATATTCAGTTTTTTAAAAAAGGGAATCAATTGTGCAGTAGTGGAAAGACCATCAATACAAAGTTGTAAAACAAGAAATTAAGATCTGCTTTTATAACTTATTTTATTACCTTAGGTCTCAGTTCATTTTTCTATAAAATGATTAGCTAGAAATAGATGATTTATAACCAACTTCTACCTGTAAAACAGCATAATTACTATGAATTATAAACACTCATGAAGAAAACATCTGAAATATTCCTAGTATTGGGATGCATTATTAATTCATAAACAGTTATATAATAATTTATATTATGTATAAGAAGTAGTAACAAATTTGGCCCTGCAAAATATGGAAGGTGGTCAGATCAAATTGGACTTAAAATTTCAACAACCTCTTTTTGGCCACAATAATTTATTGTACCTGTTTTCTATGCACAGCAGTACAGGTATGTATTATAGAGGAGAATAAACCCCTTTAGCTCAGCTAAGGGTCTGTGTATCCCTTAGAGATGAGGAACTATTAAGTACATGGGTATTTACAGTAACGAGGACTTCAAATTATAAATCTGAAAATTGTCATAAACATATTTTCAGAGCATAAAAGTCTGATTTAGGCTCCTGGGTGACGGTAGTTTTATAACTTGACATATTTTAGTTTGAGAAGCCCAAGATATACAAGACTGTAGTAATATTACACAACCAGCCAATGGTGTTCTAGAACAGCTGTGGGGTTTGTTTGCCCACCACCAAGAAACATGATTTCCAAGGCAAGAGTTTGGTGAAAAAGGAAAGGGGTTGTTTGTTTAAAGGTTATACAGATTTAGAATAATGAAGATTGTGCTGTTAAGTCCCACTCCCTTGAAAATACCCCAAAACAAATAGCCCTGCCTCCCTCTGCCAAACCTGACCAGTTTCAGAATATGCAACTCAGAAGTACTATCCTTCAGATACATGAAGTCTGCATCTCAGCATTTCCAGTCATAGTTAAGCTCTAAGCCGAACTCTCACATGTCTGTGTGCTTGGCCAGGCAGGTCCCCCACAGTGCCACCAGCTCTGCCACTGTCTTCTGTGCAGAAGAAATGCTGGGGATGTTTCCAATGAGCCTCCAGGCCTCCAGACCAATCAACAGGCAGACCTTCAGGTAGACCTCCTGGCAAACCTCCAGGCAGATCTCATGGTTTTTGGCGTACTCCAATTTTAAAGCTTGGCTCAGAACTTCCTGTGCTGCCAAACACCCAGTTCTTCCTATGATGCATTAGTGTCCACCATTTTTGTCAGCTCCCCAGTGTCTTTGACCCTCTTTTGGCTGCCATCTTTAGTCAGGGCAAGAGTTCCCAGCCACGAACAGGCATCCAGAGTGAGCACCTAGCCCCTGCAGCTCATACAGGCACTGTATGAGCTTCCCTCTGGCTATGTCACAAGTCACTCTGCTGAGTCACTCTGAGGGTGCATGCTCTCACAGTCATGTACACAATTTGCCCTGGGTAGCAGCCTTCCTCCAAAGCTCCTCCCTTCAGGGAGGCAAGGGTCGTTAGTCTACCTTTGTTGTGCAATGTACCTCAAATGCTGTACTTTATGCCCCTCCCAATCCCCTTACCTTCTTGCAGGATTGGGGTGAGTTTTCCTACTTTCAGGGGACCCATGCTCTGTACCCCATTACAGCAACAATCTAAATCTAATTAATTATTCCAAATGCCAGCCCAGTATGAAATTTTATTGTAGTCACAGCACAACAGCTCTCGATACTCCAAAGAATCCTTTAGAATCTTTGGGGTCAATGATGTATAGTCTGAAAAACACAATTTAAAGTTCAGTTTTACTTACTGGACACCAGTAAAGGTTTCAGAAAAAAGTGAACAACCTAATCACATGGGGAATAATTGACCTATAGACTAATGTCTGAAGTCTGAAAAGAATTTTCAAACTTCCCTCAGTAAACTTTTCATTTTATTATTCTTTGGATATTCTTCCAAGAAAATTGCTAAAGGGCAATGATAGCTAACGTGGTGCTTTCATATTTTTCCAAACACTCTTCATAAAATTGGAAGACAAAGAGTGAAAGCCTATCATAGTTCCACTGGGACATCTAAATTCTTAATATTTTTCATATTGTGTTTATTAAAAAACAACTACTGTGAAAGAGCCATATTGTGTAATTTTCTAATTTGTCACTCTTGGTGTTCTGAGATCAATTTTAATGTGTGTGGGAGGAGAATTTCCCACACCACCAAGAAGCAATTCTCAGACACCAGCAGGGTGTGCAAGAATTCAACTCAGTTCTGACACTATCTACCTGGAGATAGACAGCATCAGATTCTCAGGTTAAAGACTCAGTTCTGCAAGATTGCTCCCTCACCTGTCAGAGGCCAGACACAAGCCCAGGTTGTTACCTGTGTTTCTGATGAACCAACTGCAGATTGGAAGTTCCAACTACCTCCTGCTTGGACTTAAGATGTCAGTTCCAAGTCCAGGTTTTCACCTGTACTTCTAACCAACAAGCCATACATCAGAGGTTTTCAAGATCCTCTATCAGATTTGATTAATTTGCTAGAGCTGCTTAGAGAACTCAGAGAAACATTGTTACTTACTAGATTGTCAGTTTGTTACAAAAGCATATAATGAATTCCAACATCCAGATGGAAGAGATTCATAGGGCAAGGTGTGTGGGGATCAGTGTGGGGCTTTGACGTCCTCTCCAGGCATGACATTGCCCCAGCAACTCCACATGTTTACCAACCAGATGCTCTCAGAACCCAGCCATTTGGGGGTTTTACTGAGGCTTCATTACAGAAGTATGGCTGATTGCATCATTTTTCACTGGGGATCAATTCAACTCCTAAACCCTCTCTTCCTTCCTCAGAAGTTGAAGGGTGAGACTGAAAGTTTCTACCTTGAATCACAAGGTTGATTTTCCAGGAAACCAGTCTCTACCCTTAGATGCCACAAATGACCTCATTAACATAAAAAAGACAACTTTATCTCTCTCACCATTAGGAAATGCCTAGGGTTTTTAGAAACTCTGTGCTAGAAATAGAGAGCAAGACCAAATATATATTTCTTCTGAAAAATCAAAATATCACATTCATCTTCTAGAAACTGACTATTGGCAGGGAGTTTAATATACACATGTCTTTTTTCCTATAATGTATATGCTTTCACATCCTATAGTTTTTCTGGATTTTATCCAGCAATGCAAAAATTTCTTTGTGCCAAGGTGACCTTACTAACCAGGGAGTAGCAGGCCTGGGAGGATGATTCAGAGAAGGTGAATATATTTAATAATATTTTACTTCTGAATGTCTCTGATGATAGGTATAAAGATAAAATTGAGAAGTAAAGAGTAGATCATAGTATAGTTATTTGGATTCATCACTGCTGGAATAGCCATGAGAAAAGACTGCTGTGTAGTGGTTTCATGCTGATTTTCCAAATATTTTCTAAGTCATGTACTAGACTCTGTGGTCACTCTCATCAACACCTTGGGTGAGGACCAGAAGACCTGAGGCCAGTGATCTACCAAAGCTAGTTTAAACAATTCACCTGTTAAATGACAGAATTTATATATGTATGGAAAATAAAATGTTGATGTACTGAATTAATTAAACAGGGTGAATGTAGTAAGCATAAATATAAATTTTATATTTAAGTGCAAAAATTGTTAAAATTACCAAATTAAAAAGTTTACAATGTAGAACAACATATATTTTCAAAAATGGGCATTTTAGCTAAATAACAGTCATCATATTTTATGGCTTCTCTGATGAAAGTACATTTTGCCTAAATTACCTATATAATTTTACCCCCCTGCTCAAAACCAAGCTAAGCAATAAATAATTCAGATAAGAAATGATGCCAGATGATTATGTAAAGAAAAATAATTTCTGGCTCGAGTTCTCCATATACAACTAAAGATATCCTTGCAACTTCAAATGGCTCAAGAATCAGAGAAGGGGAACACATGAATTTTCTGTGTAATTAGAGAATAGCATATTAGTCAATTAAAACTTTTTATAATTAACTCTATTTTGTATCAAATGAGCCAAATATTATAATGCTGACGTGTATTCTGAGGACTCCACAGTTCTGGGAATCCACAATGGTGTACAGAATGAAGAAAAAAAGTGTTCAGCTCTTTCTCTAACATCTTTATTTTATTTTATTTTATTTTATTTTATTTTATTTTATTTTATTTTTAGCTTTTCTTGAAATGTCTTATTTTTTCTACTCAAATGTCATCTCTTCATTTTATTTACTTTTTTATTTTAAATAATTTAAACTTTTTCAATTACAGTTGACATACCTTACTTTATTAGTTGCAGGTACATTCTTCAGTGATTAGATGTTACCTAACTTACTAAGCAATCATTCCAATAAACTTGAACCTATCTGCCACCATGCATAATTATTAGGATAGCATTGACTATACGAGGTCTGTCCAGAAATAGTCCTGCCATTGTTGATATAACGAGAACAGTTTGCACAATATCAATGTAACCTGGCAGCCAAGGGGAGTGGACTAAAATGCACACGCATGAACAAAGATGACTTCACTGCACTAGTGAGTGGGGGCGGCAGACACCATTGAGTGAGCATGTATACTGCGCAGTTGTTACATTCAAAATGACAGAGTGAGTAGAGCAACGAATCTGCTCAAAATTTTGAGTTAAGCTTGAACATTCTTCCACAGAAATTATTCGGATGATTCAGAAGGTCGCAGCTATGGGCAAGTGGTGATTGATAGCTTCATCACAACAGTGGACCCACTGATTCATCATGGCTTGTGCAGAGTTTTTTGGTGAAACTTCAAATCACACAGGTGATCAGCCCCCCTAACAGCCTAGATTTGGTACCGTGTGACTTCTGGCTTTTCCAAAAACTAAAATCACCTTTGAAAGGGGTTTCAGACTGTTGATGAGTTTCAGGAAAATGTGACGGGGCAGCTAATGGCAATTGGGAGAACTGTGTGAGGTCCCAACGTGCCTACTTCAAAGGGTACTGAAATATCATTGTCCTATATACAATGTTTCTTGCATCCTGTATCTTCTTCAGTAAATGTCTCTATTTTTCATGTTACATGGCTAGATACCTGCTGGACAGACCTTGTATTCCTTATGCTGTACTTTACATTTCCATGACTATTCTGTAACAACCAATTTGTACTTCTTAATCCTTCAACTTTTTCAACCATTCCTCTAACCCTCCTCCCATCTGGCAACAGTCAAAATGTTCTCTGTATCTGTGAATCTGTTTCTGTTCTGCTTGTTCATTTCTTTTTAGATTCAATCGTTGATATATATGTATTTATTGCCATTTTATTGTTCATATTTTTCACCTTCTTTTCTTCTTCTTCCTAAAGAAAAACTTTTTAACATTT
Organism: Mormoops blainvillei; assembly: GCA_004026545.1. Classification (NCBI taxonomy): domain Eukaryota; kingdom Metazoa; phylum Chordata; class Mammalia; order Chiroptera; family Mormoopidae; genus Mormoops; species Mormoops blainvillei. Next base: position 11,705 of record PVJD01004356.1, read on the forward strand.
TGGTAATACTGGTTCTCTACCATTTCTATTTTTATTTTTAAAAATATTTTTCTCCTCACATTCTTCTCCTTCACCAACCCCCCCACACAATAGAATTATTATTATTAAGCCATAAAAAAAATAATAAAATCTTGCCATTTGCTACAATATGGATGAAACTTGAGGACATTTTGCTAAGTGAAATAAGTCAGACAGAGGAAGACAAATACTGTATGACTTCACTTATATGTGCAATCTAAAACAACAACAACAAAATAACCAAAAGATAAGCTTGTAGATACAGAGGACAGACTGGTAGTTGCCAGCATAGGCAGGGTAGGGATGGGTGAAATGGGTGAAGGGAGTCAACCTTCACAAGCTTTTCGCTGTAAACTAACTTAAGCCATGGGGGTGTAGTGTACAGTGTGGTGGCTATAATAATTAAGACTGTATCGCATGTTGGAAAATTACTAAGAGTAGATGTTAAAAGTTCTTATCATAAGAAAAATAATTGTGTAACTATGAATGGTGACAGATGTTAAATGATTTTGGAATATCTATAAGTATCAAATAATTATGTTATATACATAAAACTAATATAATGTGTGTTATTTATACCTCAATATAAAAAGAAATACATGGCAAAATGGTGCCATAAATTTTATACATATATATATATCACTATCAAAAATGGATTTTACCAATCATAATAGCATCTCTCACCATTGACATCTATGTATAAAAAAGATACTTTGATGATTAGGGAATATTTCAAGCACAAATGTATTTTTGGGAAACCTGAACTAATGTCATAATTCACTAGCATTCAGAAACTACTGAAGTCTGAGGTAAATGATCCATAAGATATATGGCAGAACACACACATATATAATCTCTAATGTCAATTTTAATCCTGAAAAATTAAAGCTACCTTAGACATTATGAGGCAATTTAATGAGGTATAAATCCTTTGGGGAAAGGGTTTCACAAAATAGTATCACCAATTTACAATCTGAAAATTCATGAACTAAGTGATTTTTTCAACACTGGTGAACTCACTTCATATCTCAATAGGGAATTTATCAAAAAGCTAAAGAAAGAAACATATTACTAAGATTCACTGTCAACACAGGAAATCACCAAGACAAAATAGAAACAGGATAGGTATGTGTATGTATGTAGGAGGTGTCTCCAGAAGATATCCAACCATATAATAGGGAAAACGGAAACATTTATTGAAGATACAAGATACAAGAAACAATGTACATAGGACAGTGATGCCTCAGCTCCCTTCAAAGTAAGCACCTTTGGACATCACACAGCTCTCCCAATTACCATCGGTTGCCCTATTGATGGTCTGAAATCTCTTCCCTTACAAAGATGATTTTAGTTTTTGGAAAAGCCAGAAGTCACAGGGCACCAAACCTAGGCTGTTAGCGGGCTGATCACCTGGATGATTTGAAGTTTCACCAAAAAACTCTGCACAAGACATGATGCATGAGTGGGTGTACTGTTGTGATGAAGCTGCCAATCACCAGTTGTGCATAGCTGTGGCTTTCTGAATCATCCTAATAGTTTCTGTGAAGGAGTGTTGAAGCTTAACTCAAAATTTTGTGCAGACTCGTTGCTCTACTCACTCAGTCATTTTGATTGCAACAGCCACACAGTACACTCAACAGCATCGACTGCCCCTCTGACTAGTACAGTGAGCTCGTCTTTGTTCATGCATGTGCATTCCAGTCCCCTCTCTCTGGCTTACATCAATGTTGTGCAAACTGTTCTCATTCTGTTAAGAATGGCTAGATTTTTTCAGGACAGACCTCATATATATACATATATAACATGCACATCCTATATCTATTTCTAGATATATTTAAACATATATTAATTTAAACATAGTTACAATTATTTTATATAGATTGAATTATATCTCCTCTCCAAATTCATAGTTTAAGCCTTAATTCCCAATGTGATGGCCTTTAGAGATGGAGCCTTTGGAAGATATGTAGGTTTAGTTGAGGTCACAAGGGTGGGGCCACCATGATGAGATTATAAGAAGTGTAAGACACACCTGAGCTCTGTCTCTCTCTCTGCCATGTGTGGACACTAAGAAGGCAACCATCTGCAAGCCAGGAAGAGCATCCTCACCAGACTCTTACCATATGACACTGACCTCAGACTTCCAACCTTCAGAACTGCAAGTAATACATTTCTGTTTTTTAAGCCTGTAAGTCTGTTATTCGGTTATGGTAGCCCAAGAAGACTGATATATTATTTTTACTAGCCTTATTTCAGTTTTTTTAATAACCATTAAGAGTAAGTTCCAGTGGTCAAGAGTAAGTATTTCAGCATGTTATCTCCTGAGAAAAAAAAGATATTCTCAGTCACACTACAATTTCAAAATTCAGGGAATTTACCATTAATACATTATAATCTAGCATATAGTCCTTTTGAGAATTTTACCAGTTTCCTTTTTAACCCAGTATCATATATTTTCCTTAGTTGCATTATTTTTAGTATCTCTCCTCTGAAGTGGAATTCCTTACCTTTTCTTTGTCTTTATTAATTGACATGTTTGAAGAGATATCTTTCAATTTTTGTTCTCTGATTGTTCCACCATGATTAATTTGGATTATGTATTTCTAAAGAAATATGCATATTACATGAGTGGTATCATCTTTCTTGGTGCATAATCACATCAGAAGGCCCCTAGTAATAGATTTTTCCATGTTCGATGATAATAACTTTAATAATTTGGTTAAAGAGATTTTGCCCAGATTATTTCAACCTTAGTGATTTTTTTTCCTTTGTAATTACCTGTGGGGAAAACCTTTGAGATTATGTAAATATCTTGTTCCCTAAGTAGCTCTCATCAATTGTTTTAGAATCTGTGGATGGTTACAGGAGCGCGTCCTTTTTTATTGTGCTTTGCTTTATTGTGTTTCACAGATACTGTGTTTTTACAAATTGGTGGTATGACCCTCCATCAGAAAAATAAGAGATTATGCTTCGGCGAAGGCTCAGATGATGGTTAGCATTTTTAGCAATAAAGTATTTTTTAATTAAGGTCTGTACGTTGTTCCTTCACACACAGTGCTGTTGCACACTTAACAGATGACCGTGTACTGTAAACATAAGTGTTATATGTACTAGGAAGCCAAGAAATTTGTGCGACTTGCTTTATTGTAATATTTGCTTTATTAGAGTGGTCTGGTATCAAACCCAAGATATCTCCAAGGTATACCTCCAAGGTATCAGTTTATATGATGGTCTCAGAATGGTGTTTTTCCTAAGTACATTGTTCCCTATGCATTTATATGTTTACAGTCCACTGAAAAGAAGAGCTCAAACTGGGGGGGGCTCCTTTAGACTGAGTGAGCAGGAGAGGTTTATGTAAGATAATGATCATGAACTAAAAGATTAAAATAATCCAGGAAAGAGCATTCTGGGCATGGAGAGCTGAAAGTGTGAATACTCTCTGGCCTAAGTTTGACAACAGAGCTCTAATTAAATCATCTGTAAATTAAACACCTCAGATAGAAGCTATATACATGAAAAAGCTTTATTTAAATAGCAAATTAATTGAAATCAAACCAGTTTTTCTGGGATCACAGTTTGAGTCTAACGTGCCCAGAACAATCTCAATTTATGTCTATTTCTCTGGCATCGTTATTAATAAAACACCTTTACACTCCCCCAAAGTCCCAGTCTCGGTGGTAAGTATCATGATTTCTCTCGTCCACAGATTCTAAGTAAATAAATTATAACATCCTCCCAGGGAGGACAAGACCAGTTGTACCATTGACACACAGTTCATACTAACACACACATAACCATTTTTCTTTTTTCGATTCTGAAAACTAGGTAGATCCCCACCCCATTTAGTCACTCATTGCATTAGTTGTTCACTCCTACAACAAAGCAGTGCATCTTAACCCAACATGAATTTCTGCTGTTCATTTTATATCCATCCCTTTATCTTGGTAGATAAATAGGACCACTGTACTATATGCAAGAGTTATTTATGTGTGTGAATGCTTTAATAGCCATAAATCTGGTTATGGCTCCTTTTTAAATTTTTATTCTCACCGAAAAATATGCTCATTGATTTCAGAGAGAGAAAAAGGGAGGGAGAGAGAGGAATATTGATGTGAGACAGAAACATTGATCAGTGGCTTCCCATATACAACCTAACCATGGATCAACCCTCACAACCTAGGTACCCTGACTGGAAATCAAACCTACAACATTTTGGTGTATGGGATGGCTCTCCAACCAACTGAACCACCCAGCCAGGGATATGGTTACTTTTTAGCTAGGAAAAAAGAAAACTACACTGGAAAATAAGATGAGAGAAAGTCATCTGAAAAAATCTAGTATGGAAGACTAGGCAAAGAGACATGTTAAAGCACATTAGAATGGAGTTGTCTCAGGCACAGCCCAACATAAATAAAAAAAGTAAACAGCTATATACCTTAAATGGATTGTTTTACTGAGCAGGGAACTGCCTTGACGCAACTGTGATTTAACCTTTTTTCTTGATTTTCATTAGGGGTCAATATTAGGAATGGATACATGAACAAGGCCACGTGAATGGCCGCGGTGTCTTCTGTAAAATGTTGATTGAAGGCACTTCCTTTGTGTGAAGATCATGACATCTCTCTCAGACATCGGAATCAGCAAAAAATTTAGCCTTCTTTGTCTGATATCATGTTTTCTTTTATTATTGAATGGGATTACTGTAATTCAGTGTCATTTATTTTTTGACTAATACAAAATTAGGAGAAAAGTTTTGGTTTCAATTATAGAGGCTACACCAGACCAGTGCTTTTGAGTGGCCTGGTGTAGCCTCTTCCCACATCCTTCTCTTCCTTTCTCACACCCTCTTCAATATTTGTCATTAAAATCCTTCCTGTATATAATTATGTGAATTTTAATTTAGAAAGTAATTCTAATATCTCCTTTTGATGAACTCATGGTAAGTGAAATGGGAATATGCTTAGGATATTATTGTTAAATACACAATAAAAACTATTGTTTTATTAAATTAGAACCTATAAATACATACTTATTGAAATACTGGCAACTAGATAAAATTTGGGTGATATCAAATGATCACATAGTATGTTAATACAGGGTGAGCAAAAGTAGGTTTACAGTTGTATGGAAAATACAAAAATTAATAAATAATAATACAAGAATAAACTCTATGTTTTGTGTACTCACAACTGTAAATCTACTTTTGCTCACCCCTGTATGTTGTTTGAAGTTTGGTATATTACTGAAAAATTATGTATTAAAAAAATACATAATTCTTTGCACTCTAATGAACTCTCTAATGTAGTGACTAACCACTTATAAGCAGGAATATTTTTAACAAGAAGCATCCTTGACAACATTCCCCATTACTTTGTACAGTGCCCACCATGAAGAAATAAGCACATAACACTTGTTTTGTCTGTTTAGGACACTTGAATTGTGCAGTGACTTAATGGCCTGTGCCACAGGTTAGTATACAAAATAATTCCATGTAAATATATCACTGATAAGGCAGCAACTGCTAGTAAATTGCAGGGGCTAGAAGCAGTTGGCATTCACAACTTTTTCCTAATTTGATTAAACCAAATGGGAGTAGTGACTTTTGCAGGGATCACAAGAAAAAGAACCAAACCAGATCATTAGAACAGGAAAAAAATATATATCATGCAAAAAAAATTCTTGTTTAAGACAACCAGTTCAAGTGAGTAATTGTGAGTGAGGAAAGGAAAAGCAAAAGCAACACTCAGGTTTGGGTTTCTCTACACTGACCTTGGAGCAACTTCACTGCAAGGAGCTTGGTCCTGAACCTCAGCTCTAGGAGAGATTTCATAGGTGTGAAAACTGCTTTCTTCCTAGCCTGGGGAGAGAAAACCAAAGAGCTATCAGTATAGTAGTTCCCCAATTTTTCTGTGCCCTGGGATGACCCAGTATAGTTTAAAAAGATGTGAATGCCTGGCTCCTACCCTCCTGATGTTCTCAATTCATATGATCTCTGGGCATTACTGCTGCAATTAACAGGAGTCCTACTATCTCTTCAAAACCTTAAAATTAATTATTTTTGAGTAATATTTTTGAGGGATTGCTGAATAGTATAGTATGGTAGTTCTATATATTTTTATTTTTTTAGGAACTTCCATACTAATTATCATAGCAACTGCATCATTTTGCATTCTCACCAACAGTGTGCAAGGATTTTGATTTGTCCACATCCTCTACAATACTCAACTTTTGTTTTTTTAAATGATAGTTATCTTTACACATGTGAGGTGATACCATTATATTTCTGATTTGCATTTCCCTGATGATTAGTAACATTGGACATTTGTCTTCTTAAGAGAAATATCTACTCAAGCCCTTAGCCTATTTTTAAATTGGGTTATTAGCTTCTGTTTTTGTTTTACTACTGAGTTTTAGGAGTTCCTTTCATATTTTGGATATAAACCTCTATCAGATATATGGTTTGAAAATATTTTCTTCCAATCCGTAGGTTGCCTTTTCACTCTGTTAATTGCTTCCTTTGCTGTGCAGACGCATTTTAGTTTGATGTAATCCCACTTGTCTGATTTTGCTTTTGTTCCCTATGTTTTCCATAAAATCTATAAAAGCACTGCCAACATCAAAGTCATGAAGCTTTCCCCTTATGTTTTCTTTTAGGAGTTTTATAGTTTCAGTTCTTTTGTTTAAGTTTTTAACTCAATTTTAGTTGATTTCTGTATATGTTGTAAGATAAGGGTCCAATTTCAATCTTTTGCATGTAGCCAATTTTCCCAACACCATTTGTTGAAGACTATCCTTTCCATATCACATATTTCTTGATGAAGATCAATTGATCGTATATGTATGAATTTGTTTCTGTATATTCAATTGAATAGGTGTCTGTCTTTATACCAATATCATACTATTTTGATTACTGTAACTTTGTAATATATTTTGAAATCTGGAAACGTGATGTCTCTACCTTTGTTCTTCTTTCCCAAGATTGATTTTGCTATGTGTAGCTTTCTGTGGTTTCATATGAATTTTAGAAATTTTTTTATTTATATAAAACCTCAATGCCCATTGACAGATACATGAACAATGAAAATGTAGTATATGCACACAAATGGCATATTCTTCAGCCTTTGAAAAACAGAAATATTGCAATACATGACAAGGTGGGTGAGCCTTAAGGACATTATATTGAATGAAATAAGCCAGTCACAAAAAGACAAATACTGCATTATTTCACTAATATGAGGTATCTAAAGTAGTTAAATTCATAGAACCGAAGAGTCCTAATGGTGGGTGCCAGGGTCTGGGGAAAAGTGAAAATGGGAGCTACTAATCAACAAGCATGAAGCGTCGGTCCAGCAAGCAGAATAAGCTCTAGACATCCGCTGGGTAACATTGTACCTTGAGTCAACAATAATATACTGTGATGCTTATATACTTGTTAGGAAGGATAAGACTCGTTAAAAATTTTTATCACAGTAAAATAAAATATAAATGATCTAACAAAAAATGTCAGTTAAATGAATTTACATAATATTATTGGGTGTTACCTATATTAAAAATGCATTACAGTGTGTTCATTAATGCCCAGTGCAAATACACCTAAAGAAAAAAAAATACCATTAGGTTTCTGATTATATGAAGCACTCAACTCCAATAGCTCAAAGCATTATATCTCTAACTGTTCAGGTCAAAAAAAAAATTAAAAACATTTGATTGAGCAACTTTGCATGGGTCTTTTACTGTAAAAACTTATTAGAGTTAGTGTTGTTAATTTTCCTCATTCTTTGTCAAGAAAATAGTTTATAATGAACTCTCCAAAAGAAGTAAATACAGCAAAGAACAATGGGAAAAGTCATTGTCATTGCAAACCACAAGCTGTTTAATTATTGAAGTTAGCATGTTCTTCAGTAAATGTGGATCCACAATTTCCAGCATAATTTGCTTAATATAAAGTTAATGAAATCCATCTCTTTGCCAGCAAAGTGTGTCAAATACTGTTGCAACATTGTATCAGTCTGGTCCACTCTCCTCACCAAGTAGCTTCCCTATGTCTAGCCATCTTTTCATTCAAATCACCTGAAGCTCTTATGACAGTTCTCAGTGGCTACACAGAACTTCTTCTGTTGCCTCAGGTCCTGAACAACGCAGTATACCATGCAGTTTCCTCTTTCCACAAAAAATCTGGAGTCTGCACAATGAATTTACTTAACCTCTCTCCTTCTAACTTTTTTGTATCTTTACTCTTTATTCTCTTCTATCTTATATCAGCAGTAAGTCGTCTTTCAAGGATAATACTTTGGCCCTATTTTTTTATTTCCTATACCATCTTTCTAGGTTATGATGCAGCCTTTTAACATTTTTTCTTTTTTGACTATTCAGCCCCTCTTTCTCTACTCATTCATCCTTTTCAGAATAATAACATGTCTACTCTGTCCTAAAGCATTCCTTTTGTAAACTTTTATACTACTATTACTTCATTAGGTTTTTATTCTTTTCACTAATAATTTTCTCTCTCTCAATTTATCACCAAGTCATTCTTTTGCCCCTTATAATATAGATTCTATCCCTATTATTTTGTTCTTAACCATTATCAACCATCATCTTAAAACCAGCTTCACTCTAGGTTTTGTGATATGAGCAAGGACTCTTCTTTCTCTCTCTGACTTCTCCTCCTCTGCAGAGAGCTGGCTCCATTTTTATACTGAGCTTCCTAAACAAACAAACAAACATACAAAAAACATTCTCCAAAGTTTTTATTTGCTTCTTTGTCTCCAGATCACCTCTCTACCTTTATTATTTTATTAACTTCTAAAACCTTGACTATTACTTCTTGACAAATGATTTCCCAATGTGAATCTGTAACAACTTCTGTCAGAGCCCAGCTGTTCGGTCAGGGTAGGTTTTGGCAGTGAGAGGCCCAATTGAAAGAAAGCACGAGGAGCCAACATAGGAATCACACTTCAAGCCACAGTGCACTTTATTACTGGTTACAAGCTTAGACAATAGTGGCATCATGCTGCAGTTGCGCAGAATGGTTTTGCTTAGGCTGTGCTCACATAAGGAGCTTATGTAATCGGGGACTACTGCGCATGCGTACCATGACACAAAGGTCTGGGCTGCCTGCCCTGGGCTGACCTTCAGGGACCCCACACATCCTTGTTACCACTTTAGGTCCTTATCAATCTTTCCACAAACAGTGCAATGTTTAATGAGTTTCTCATACCTCCATTCTACCCTATATATTACTATCAGATTAATCTTTCCAAAAGATATTTAATCCAGTTATTCTCCTGCTAAAAAACCTCCCTAGCTCCCAATTTCCTAGTGAGTAATAGGTAAAGAACCTCTACAAAGTGGTTTTCATCTACCTTGCCAGCATAATCACATATAATTTGCACTTAAACTGAATTATTTCCAGAATACGTTGTATAATTTCCTCTTATGAGCCTCACAGTACACTACTTACTCTGCCTGAGTGCCTCTTCTTTCTTCCTCTGTCAGTCATGACACAGCTTAAACTGAACGACTTTATTGAAGGACATTCCAATCCTTTCATTCAACTATTCCTGAACTCCCCTGATATGCACTAATGACACAATATAATATAAGCATGGCTTCTTCCCTCAGGAGGGAGCTGCCTAATCACTCCTGTGGAATGTTACTCTATATGAGTCTCTATAATGTAATACCTCTCCCATGGTACTAATTCCACTAAGAACTTTATTATGGTTATTTGTATATAAATCATACAGTTATTGATCAAATTGCTTACACAATTTTTTGTACAATATTCAAGAAATATTTATGAAATGATTAAGTTAACGAAGTTTAAATAAATGACAATCAGATTCCACTTATTTTTTAGCAATTTGGCAGAGCATTTTTCTGAGCTTAACTTTCAAGTGTGTGAATATGTTCCCCTTAAATGACTAAAAACATTAAAATTATTTCTGGATCTCCATTTTCTCCTAATGTATTGTGAATTTTGCTAACACTTGCATGTTACTAACATTGCTGAAACTTACAGGGTTGCTCAATACAAAATTTTGTGGAAAACAAGTAAATGTTAATGTGACCAATATATTTAATTTTCCAATCTGTGGTGTCCTTTAAGGTCTCACTGGAAATGTTATTTCCCTGATTTCTGATGGTCAAAAAATCATACACCAATTGAGTTGTTAATAGATCTGAGAACTGAAAAGAGAAAAGCAGGCCATTATTATTTTTTATCAGTTTCTATTCAATATTGTTCTTGTATTAGCTTCAGGTGAAAAAGCAGACAATTATTAATATCTTGCTTTTTAAAGATTAGATTTTTAGAGCATACAGTGTTTCTTTAAATTATCCTGTGCAGATCCATTATTTTCTTACATGAAACAACCTTATATGACCTATGAAAGTGTCATTAAAAATACAATGAAAGAAGTATAAAGGAAAGCTATTCACTTCGACTTGATCAGGGCCTAATTAGAGCCAGTGAGTATAAAAATAGGTTGATTTTCCAAGAAAAATATACTTGCCCTCACATCTAAAACTTCTCTCTCTACTTTGAGATGAAGCCATGTAGTTAATTAAACTCCTAGCTTTTCCAGTTTCTCTAATCTCATTAACAGATGTGAGTGAGAACCTGGATAGCATGAGTATACAGCAATAAAGCTAGATCTACTAATATTTCACAATAATCATAGCCAGGAAACCAGGCCACCCTCTTCCACCTGTGGGTACCCAGGTAGCACTCAATATTTCTGTCTAGAGGAGGACCATTCTTCCCCCTCACAGAGACACTGACTCAACGATGATCCATGAATTAACATTCCCTATGAGAAATCCCTCAGGTGAGCATGACACCAGCCTCATCAAAGCCAGTAGGAAACTTCAAGGCATTCCCTTACTCACATTTGTCCCTGCCACCAGCTCAGCACCATGCCATTAGAGGAAAATTGCCAGCTCCCTGCTGCTTCCAGGGAAGGGATAGAAAAGATCTGATTTTATGTTCACTCGTCAGACTTTTCAGCGGGCTGTCCATGGGACATCATTCTCACCCAACTGAGACCACTGAAGAAACCCAGCATACTCTGGAAGGTTTAGGGGTTCCCAGCAGTTCCGGAGAACCTGCAATATTGCAGATAGACACCAGAGGGAACAAGAGATAACAAAGTCCTGGAAAAAGAAAACAACAAATGCCTCTACTTTGAAATTCAATCCAAAGAAGACACAGCCATAGAAAAGGTTTGAAGGCCCCTAGACTCTCAGGGAAATGCAAATTAAAACAGCAATGAGACCTCACTGTGTACTTGTTTGAATGGCCCAAATCTGAAATTGACAACAACAAGTGCTGAAGAGGATGTGGAGCAACAGGACCTCTCATTCATTGCTGGTGAGAACGGAGAGTGCAAAGTGGTACGGCGACTCTGAAGCTGGTGTAGCAGTTACTCACAAAACTGAACATACGTGCATTTCCCATATGACTCAGCAGTCATGCTCCTGGATTTACCTGATGGAACTGATGACTGGTGGCGACACAAAAACCTGCACAAGGATGTTGATAGCAGTTTTAATCATAATTGCCAAAACTTGGAAGTAACCAAGATGTATTTCGGTAGGCAAATGGATAACTAAACTGTGGTACATCTAGGAAATGAAAAATTATTCAGCTCTAAAAAGGAATGAGCTATCAAGTCATGAAAAGACATGGAGGAAGCTTAAAGCATATTACTAAGTGAATGAAGCCAATCTGAAAAGTCTGCGTACTGCATGATTCCAACTCAATAATGTCTGGAAAAGGAAAAACTATAGAGATAGTGAAAAGATCAGTGGTTTCCAAGTATTGGAGGAGGGTCAGAGAGGAGGTGGAAGCATGAATGGGCAGAGCACAGAGAATACTAGGCAGTGGAAATGTCTATATTATAGTATGATGATAGGTATATGTCATTATACATTTGTCCAAATCTATAGATATACAACACCTGGAGTGGGCCCTAATGTAGCCTATGGACTGTAGGCGATGTGTCAATTCCTGCAGGTTCATCAGTTGTGCTAACAGAGGTACCACTCTTGTGGTGAAGGCTGACGAGGAAGGAGGCAGTGCACGGGAGAGACAAAGGAGTAACAGGAGTTCTCTGTGCCTCCTCAATTTGGCTGTGAACCTAACACTGCTCTAGAGAAATGAAGTTTTTTAAAAACAGACCCGTAAAAATGCATTAATTAGTACACAATATAAAAATATATAATTTGTGACACAAATAACTTAAAATGTGGGGGGCAACTAAAAGTATAGAGTTTTAATGTGCACCTGAAGTTGTTATCAGCTTAAAATAAATTATTATAACTTTATGATATTTTATGTAGCCCCATCATAAACACAAAGGAACTCCTATAGCACAGACAGAAAAAGGAAATGAGAAGAGAATCAAAGCATATCAATGTAAAGAAAAACCAAGGAATCACAAAGAAAGATAATGAGAAACAAAGAAAGACAAAAAAGCGACAAGAGAGAAAACAATGATCAAAATAATAATAGTAAGTCCTTCTCTACCAGTAATTACTTTAAATGATGTAAAAAAATCTAGATCTATTCCCAGGTAATAAAGGTATTTTCCTGGGTTTTCTTCCAGAAGTTTTTTTTGTTTTAGCTTTTAAGTTTATGTGTATGACCCACACTTACTCTAGATTACATCTTATTTTTCAAACTTTGTTATCAATTTTCTCCTAGTTTCTCACTTATTACATTTTTATATGGTTGCATTATATGTATACACACAATCCAAATCAAACCCTTTTTTGGAATGACTCACAATCTAAATAAAGCACTACTTCAATGTGTCTCTGAAAACAGGTTTTACAATCTAGAACAACAGCACATGGACTAGTTTAAATTTATCGAATACCTAAATGGAGTGCCATCTTTTCTCCCAGGCTGTGAACCGATAGGGAAGGAAAACAAGGGCTTAGTCGTTCTATTGCTTGTGTCAGTTTATGTTCGATTCCCCTTTTCTCCTGTCTCCCCAACTGGGCCATGGTCTCTCCTTGCCACCAGCTTATAGTATACAGAAAAGTGGTATGGGACTTTGTTCTTGTATCGTTTATTTTAAGTAGAACCACTGAAATTCAAGGGCATTTGATGAGACTTCCAGGGAATTCACTTCTGCTTTCTGTTAGGGGAGGAAGACGAGCAAGAAGAGCTGCAGGACCATTTACACATGCTTCGAGAAGGAGTTTGTAGCACCCCACTGTTTACAATGCTTGCCTGGCAGGCAGGCGGTCAGGGTGCAGTAAATGGCATCTTTCTTTGTCTCCCAGCACATGTGAACTATCAACACTCAAGAATAAGGTGTCTGGTCCACATTCCCAGGAATATTAGCTCTAAGCTCCTTTCTAATGTAATACCTTTTTTTTTTTTCATTTGAAGCATTATTGATCATCTATGCTCTTGGTATTGCTGTATATGTTGGGGATAAAGAAGGAAATAGGTATGGATCTGGAGATGAAACTGCTGGACTTTGAAATAACAGCATTCATCAGCCATCCTGACTTCCCCCCTGTCCTTTCTCACACTGCAAATCAGTCACTTAGCTTTTGAGAACTGAATATTACTCTTCGAAGGTACCAGATAGGTGAAAGGTGTGTCAGACAATGAAATGAAATGAATGTAACAGTGGAATTTCCCCTCAGTCTATGAGGGAAAAACTGAAACCTCACAGGAAGAATAAAATTAGTCCCTTGAGTTCTAATCTCTCTTACCTCAGGGAGAAAAATGTTTAAATTTGCTTAGGCAAAAATACACTGGGGAATACAAAAATAACAAAGATATTTCAAAGTGCTATAGTCCAAGAAGCAATATTTCTCATATATTACTTTTAACTTAATTCCAATCAGCAAAACAATACAGTATGTGTGGATACTATTAAAAATTCTCAGTGTATTTATTCAAGGTTAATGGCTGAGGCAACCACTGAAAACGAAGATCCAAATTGTGAGGAAAAATGAATTGTAAACCTACTTTCGCCCACCCCTCTACATACAATTTTAATTTGTAAAGTATACATGAAAAATGAAACATAACTCCATGGGCACCTTCAGGCATAGCCCATAGCTCCTGCCGTGACTCACCTCATCACCAGTGTGTCACCGCCTCCTGGCGACCACCTTGGTACAGCTGGTTTGACAGAGCTAAGTGACTGTGGAATCTAACTCCAGAGACACAGAACACAGTGATGTTCAACTGCAGCGGCAAACCCGAGAGCAGAAAGCACTGGGGATCGCTGCTGTGTCTCGGAAATCATAGCGCTCGCCATAGATAAAATTATCCAACAGGAAAGAGAAGTGTTCCATCTATCCTTATTATTGAAAACGCATCTGTTGTTAAATAACGCCTCAAATTTTTATCAGGGATAGCTATGTATTCTGCCTGGTTTTCAGTTCACCTATTTGCTCACAAATAAAATTTTAAATTGAAGCCTAATGACAACACTTTATTGTTTTCCAGTTTTATTGAAGTATACTTGACAAATTAAAATTGTATATAAAGGAGTGGGCAAAAGTAGATTTACAGTTGTTCATATGGAAAAAGACATGCAAGTTATAATAACTACAAGAGCTTTATTAACTCAAAAGAATGTTATGTGCACCTATAAGCCTACTTTTGCCAACACCTGTATTTAAGCTATACAAAATGAATAAGTTTTGATTACACTTTTTTTAGAAGCTGACTTCATCAGAACAAAAAATATTATCAAATGACAAAAAGGAGGAGTAATTGATAACAAAAATGCTAAAAGAAAATGTAAAATCTGTTTAACATATAACTATTTTAGTACTTACAAGTTTTGGTGGAAAATAAAACCAAAAATATGCAAAAAAGAAACTAGCACCAGAAAATAATGTAATGCGCAATAGCTATCTCACAGAGCTTGAGAAGAGCGCGCTATCAAAAGATACCACTACCAACCCACTCACATGCCTCGGACTGCAAGGGCTGACATGTTTTGAATAGCACAAAAATGAATATTCGTAATATACGGACAACAGTAACAGAGAAGAAAATATTCAGGCATCAACTTTTCCTGTGCTTGCCCTTTATTCACTGCCCTTCCTCCCTTCTTTAAGTTGAAGCATTACTCTTAAAGTACTCTGAATAACAGATAAATGAGGAAGTGTGGCATGAATATCAATATTAACATTTCTTTCACATGAATATTTTCCAGAAGAATAGCAATGAATTATCTAGGGTGTCTTCAAAGTCTTAGCAGAAGTATGGTACAGGGCAATTGCTTATTAACTTTAATAATAGTCTATCTAAAGCAGAAAATCTTGAAACATTTGTATTTCGTGTTGAAATGGTTTTTATTTCAGCAGAGATTTATGAATCATGTGACTCTAATGGAAGATATTTGAAGTGATTTTTATACACTGCTCTGGCAAAAATGCTCATGAGGCCAGAGAAAGTATGTTGGCATTCCATTCTTCTAAAGAAAACTCAGACAGATAACTAAAATCAGAGTGTATATTGCAAACGGAAAAAAAAAAATCCCTTTTAGGGTTAGCTAGCAGCATAATTTCCTGGACCAAGAATGTCTCTAAAAACTGGCGGCCCAGCAGTAAGCACAGCCCTTTGCCCTGGAGTGTTAGCATCCAGTGAAAGACACAGGCAGGTGCTGATGGAGCGACACCGAAGAGTAAGGACGCCGCAGGAGGGCGCACAGTGGAAGGCCACACGCCAGGTTTATGAAACCAGGAAAGACTTCTTGACCGCACACCTCAGCAGAAGCCTTACGGAAAGTAGGGTTAGGTAGGTTAAACAGCATAGCATCAGGAAGTTTTGACAACGAACAAATACCAAACACTGTGATCCTTACCACAACACGCAAAATAATAGAGCAGATATAACTAGTACGAATTGCAGTATCCCCAAATAGTCAATGATTGGGGGGACCATAGTTATGTCCAGTTCATGAACTATTTTTTAAGCATTAAAATGGAAATAATTGTGGCGAATTTGTATCATGCTCACTCAAGCGAGATGTGTGTTTCCCAGAATTCATTTCTCTGCACAGTTCTGAGTTTGGAGTGCCAGAAAAGGACACTTTGAGTGAGTTTAGGAAGGTGAAATGAACCTGTGGCATCCATATCCTTTGCTCATGGGGAAGGGTAGTGAATTGTTCCACACGCACGCTCGTCGTTTCTAATCTGCCGCCTCCTCTGCCGGCTCCGCACCCGGCTGGCCCGGACCGCCAGCCACGCCACAGCTCCTACAGCTCCCCCTGGCTCTTTGTCAACTTCTCCAGCTCCTATGCAAAGGGTGCATTTTGCTATTGAGGGTGGACATTTGCTTCTCTTTGCTTCTCATCTCCACCCTCAAAGCTGAAGGTCTGGAGGCCATGAGAAACCAATGTTGGTTCCAGCGCAGTCTCACTAGTCTCAGCTCATCCTCGTAGGTTCTAGCTTATTCTACTCCTCCTGTTCTTTCTTCTAGGTTGCCTGCCTGTCAGGCTTTAAACTCTTGCACCAAAAACAGAACAACAGTTTCACACAGACTTTTTAACCTACTTTCTCAATTGCGTAGGATCAAATTCTTATAATAAATCCCTTCTTATTTTATCCTCTGATCAAGCTCTGATTGCCTCAGTGATGTTTTTACATCCCAGTTAATAACATCATAAAAAGAATTATGGCATAATGTCCAGTTAAAACATCAGTATGCAAAATTTATGTAAATTTAAATTTAAATAGTTTAAATATAAACGATTGGGCCTAAAATTCAAACTGTTAACTGTGATTTTATTTGGATAAGTGGGACAACATGTGAATTTTTGTTTTCTTTACATCATTCAGTGTTTCCAAGTTTTAAAAATGAGCTTGCATTCATTTTATAATTTAAATCAGCAACAATGTATAAACTTATTTTTCTAACAATAAATCTTCAGAGCAAAGAAAAGGAATCCACCTAACTGTGTGATTGTAGTTCCTCTTAACTCAGATAAATGCATCCTTAGGGGCTCTCTAAATGCTGATATTAAAAAACACAAGAGGAGAAAGTGTTGTTAACAATTAAAGCTGCATTTTCTTTTTTTAAAGTATATTTTATCGATTATGTTATTACAGTTGTCCCATTTTTTCTCCCTTTTATTCCCCTCCACTCTGCGCCCCCCTCCCACCAGCATTCACCCTTCTTAGTTCATGGGTCGTATGTATAAGTTCTTTGGTTTCTCCCTTTCCTATACTATTCTTAACCTCCCCCTCCCTATTTTGTACCTACCATTTATGCCTCTTATTTCCTGTACCTTTCCCCCCATTCTCTCTCCTCACCCTCCCCGCTGATAACCCTCCATGTGATCTCCATTTCTGTGATTCTGTGCCTGTTCTAGTTGTTTGCTTAGTTTGTTTTTGTTTTTGTTTGTTGAGGTTCAGTTGTTGATAGTTGTGAGTTTGTTCTCATTTTACTGTTCATAGTTCTGATCACCTTCTTTTTCTTAGATAGGTCCCTTTAACATTTCATATAATAAGGCCTTGGTGATGATGAACTCCTTTAACTTGATCTTATGTGGGAAAGACTTTATCTGCCCTTCCATTCTAAAGGGTAGCTTTGGTGGATAGAGTAATCTTGGATGTAGACGCTTGCCTTTCGTGACTTTGAATACTTCTTTCCAGGCCTTTCATGTCTGTGAGGTTTCTTTTGAGAAATCAGCTGATAATATTATAGGAACTCCTTTGTAGGTAACTGTCTCCTTCCCTCTTGCTGCTTTGAAGACTCTCTTTACCTTTAATCTTGGGTAATGTAATTATGATGTGCCTTGGTGTGTGCTTCCTTGGGTCCAACTTCTTTGGGGATCTCTGGGCCTTGGACTTCCTGGAAGTCTATTTCCTTTGCCAGATTGGGGAAGTTCTCCTTCATTATTTTTTCAAATAAGCTTTCAATGTTTTGCTTTTCCTCATCTCCTTCTGGCAGGCCTAATTCAGCTGTTAGAACATTTAAAGTTGTCCTGGTGGTTCCTAAGCTTCTCCTCATTTTTTTGAATTCTTGTTTCTTCATTCTGTTCTGGTTGAAAGTTTCTTTCTCTTTTCTGTTCCAAATTATTGATCTGAGTCCCAGTTTCCTTCCCTTCACTCTTGGTTTCCTGTATATTTTTCTTTTTTCACTTTGCATAGCCTTCACTTTTTCCTCTATTTTGCTACCATACTGCCCCATTTCTCTGATCATCCAGACTACCAGTGTTTTGAGATCTGCATCTGATAGGTTGGCTATCTCTTCATCACTTAGTTGTATTTTATTTTTTTGAGCTTTGATCTATTCTTTCATTTTGGCCAAATTTCTTTGTCTTGGTGCTCCTGTTGCATTGTAAGGGGCAGAGCCTTAGGTGTTCACCAGGGCAGGGCAACGCACCTCACTGTGTTGTGGTTCTGTATGTGAGCAAGGGGTCAGAGAGGGAATAATGCCATTTGTTAAGCTCACCCTGCTTTCAGACACTGCCCTTGCTACCCACAAGCAAATGGTGCCCTTCTGGTGCTGATTCTCGGGTGGGTGGGTTTGTGTACGTTCGGGACCCTGTGTGTCTCTTCAATGAACTCCCTGTGAGGCTGGGAGTTTCTCTTGCTGCCACAGCCCCACAGGTTTTTACAGCCAGAGGTTTTGAGGTAAAGCTACATTTTCAATATGGTCTGCTATGACTCAACCACCAGACTTCATGAATGTTGATTTGAAAAACTGTGTCATATTCCCCAGCGAAACTTTATATGTTTTTTTTTCCTATGGAAGGAGTTAATTTAAAAGACTTTTAGGCAAATTTATTGAAATTATATATTCAAAACATAAATTTAAGCTTTTTGTGAATATATCTACATCTTTCTTATGCCATACACCCACAAACACACACAAAGAAATTTCTATTTTGAATATGTAATTACAAATTTTGAATAAATTTATTAACCATCTGTGTATGTTTCACTTAAAAATTACACATATACATATACATACTCATAAATTTTGTACTTTTAAATAGGTACCTTATTTAAGTAAAAATCCTTTATAGCTTTCTAGCAAGTCACCATTTACAAAGAACTTACATAAAGTTATGAAAAAGACTTTTTTTGTTTCAAATACTGAGACCAACTAGAATAAGAAATGGGGTTAGGGATTTCATTATACGTTATTGACACTATTACTGATTTTATAAAACATTATCACCTGTTTATTTTCAAAAGTGAGTTTTCTTGAAACCTCAAAATTATAATCAGGAGGTATTTACCTCCTTTAATGAACATTTAAACATCCTCCAACATATTAGTTTTCTCCCATCAGACAAATCTATTCTTTTAGGCATTTGATACATAGGTACTATAGTATGATTTAGACTAATATTATTAATGACTAAGAATACAAATTTGTCTTTGTAAATCAAAATAATTTATACATTAGTAACCTTAGAGAATATAGACTATAAATATAGATACCTTCTATCAACTTATGCCTATGTAACTTACAAAAATTATTTACCCTGGTGACTTCTAATATCCCAAAGATGCCTACACTCAATGAGAAAAGGCAAAGTCTGAAACATTTCACATAAAGTGCATAATGACAGTTAACTATTCCATTGTCAAGGATAACATTAAATCTGGGCAATACTAAGGTTTTCTACACAGGAAGCAAACAGTAATGGTGGAATTGATTGTTTTTTTTATTACTTTAAACATTAAGAAGAGGTGAATATGTAAAGGTATAATACTAACATAAAAAATGAAAGTATCAATATTAACTGGTTATTTTAAAGTATAAAACCATTCATATTACTCTGGCTAATGTTGAGAAATATTAGACTTTAACAACATCACATTTCCCTGCTCACATAAATCTTTTAATCTTTGTCAATATTTTGAAAGAATGTTCAACATGGTGAAAGAAACAAATATTTTAAAATTTAAGGTCAATATTATCCATTTAAAAAGTTATAGGAAAAAAAAAGTGAACAGGGGGAGGCTGGGAGTAGTGTGGGAAATTAAGAAGCCAAAGAACTGGTGTGTGCAGCCCCTGGACATGGACTAAGAGGAGTGGGGATGATGGGATGGGATACAGGGCAGAGGGGAAAAAGGACGGGATGTGGAATGGGACCACTGTAATAAAAAAAAATGTTTTGGATTTTCTGAAATCTCCTTAGTTTTATATTAAAAATTCTTACTTTAATATTAGAAATATTTTATCTAAGAAGGAATTTAAAATAGATATTTGTACCTTGTTAACTTGTTTATCACAACTTTTAAAATTTTTTTATTTAATTATTGGGGTGCCAGTGTGGTTAATAGGGTCATATAGGTTTCAAGTGTTGGACCTTGAGAATATTATGCTAAGTGAAATAAGTCAGTCAGAAAAAGCTAAGAAGCATTTGATTATAATTTTTAAAAAGGAGGGAAGGTGGAAGAAAACATGTTCTAAATTTTATGTGTATATACATAAAAATATACATATATACAAATGTATATAATGAAAAGGGGAAGAGTGCATTCTAAATTATATATATATATGTATATAAACACATACATGTGTATGTATGTGCATGTACAGACACATAAATTCCCTAATTGGAAAAATCTGTAAAATTATAATTTAATATTATTAGAAAAATAGTCATTCGATAGGTAGAATTATAAAGTCTATCAGCGTTATGTACACCTTTTATATTAAAAAGTGAATGTCCTCAGGCTACTACACAAAAAGGCACTGTAATGCTAGAAAAGGCTTGCTTTTGAACTTGGACGAACTTTATCCCAGGCCCTCTCCAGCTTTCTTAACTCCCCTCCCCTCCCAACCCTGTTCCCACTTCCCTTCGTTCTCCCCCTCCCCTCCCCTCTCTTCTCCCTCCCTCCCTCTCTCTCTCCCCCTCCCTCTCAGATACAAACATTCTTGAAGAGAAAATAAAGTAAGTTATGTAAAATGCCTAGGCATAAAAGGCATGATCTGAACATACATAGTCGAATGCTTATAAAATTATAATCGGGGCCGCTTTTGCCCCAGGGCCGCTGATGAGCCGAGGAGAGGAGACCGAAGGCAAGGACGCAGGGCAGAGCATTTGACAGGAACGAGCCCTGGTGGAACAGACATTGAGCAAATGGCAAGATCATTGATGTCTATCGCAAAATATCAGTAATTATCATAAATGTAACTGTATAAAGTGCTCCAATAAAAAGAAAACATGTGTCATATAGGTAAAAAAAATAAAACAGCCCCATGTTGCTTTTAAGAAGGCTAGCATAGGCGTAGGCAATGGGACCTCTCATACACTGCTAGCAGGAGTGTAAAATAAAACAGCGAAGGGTTTGATTTTACAATTTAAAATTAAACATAAGCCTACCTTTTGATGCAGTGATTTCTCTCTCTTAGTATATACCAACAAAAATGTGAGTATACAGCCAAACATTGGGGTGGGAGGGAGATAGACTACAGTCTTAGAAATTAAAATCATGCTTACTTTGGGAGTGATTAAGTGGGAATATTCCTTTCAAAATAAATTTTTGAGAAATGTAATCATTATACTTTCTCTTTTCTGAATGTCTGTTATTCTTCAGTAAAACACTTTAAAAATAGAATATGATTAAATTAATGGTTTACCAAAAAATGCAGAAGTAGAAATGTTACTGATAAATCAGGGCATGTACTTTGAGTTGCCCTGAGAGTGGAGTAGTGGTTGTTGGTCCTTGTTTTTCTTTTTTCCCACGGTGGAAACCTTCTTGCCCAAAACAACGTGACACATTTGATGTAGAATTAGAAGTTAAAGTTGAGGAGAATGGCTCTATGCAGCTATATTTTCTTCGTGTAGAGCAAAGTGGCCTTTGGAAGAATGAAACTATCGGCTTGGTCTTTGTAGTAGCGCCCTGAAGCCAAAGGAGTAAACCAGGTTGGATTGTAATTACCAATGAGTGTACACCTGATTAGTGGTGTTATACACGTCACGTGCTTCCAGCATACTGAAAAGCCACAGATAAGGCAGAACTTACATTACAGGAACACCCCACCCCATACAGCCATGCATGGCAAGAAGAAATATCTTCACTCCAGCCAGTGAGGCTCAGTTCGTTAGGCATTATACCGCAAATCAAAAGGTTGCCGCTTGATTCCCGGTCAGGGCTCGTGCTTTGGCTGCAGGCTTGGTCCCCAGTCGGGGTGTGTACTTGAAGCCAGATGATGTTAATAAGAAAGCACCTCTTATAAACTATAAGAAAGTAAGGACTATATTGCATTAATTGTATTTTAGAAGATCCAGTGAGAGAAGAGAAATTGTGTTAAACTAATTAATAGAAGTGAAAAAAATAGGTGATGATAGAAGTTGATTTGAAACAATAATATCTGATTTAGTCATACTTTATGGATAGAGATGATGTTTCTCTCCTTCTCTTTCTTCATCCCCCTCTCTCTAAAATCAAAAAATAAAAATGATTACTTTTTTAAAAAAGAAGAAATATCTTCAAATGAGCCCTTAAACTGGGACTTCATGTATATTTAATTCTTTGACATTAGTAACTAAATATTTGAAATGGTCACATCATTTTATCTTATTAAAAGAATAAGCTTTAACTACTTATTTTAAACACCTAATATTTTCCTTAAAAAATACTTTAATTCCTCTTTTACAGGAATAAGCTTGTCACTTATATTTTAAATATATAGCTATTCACATCACACTCCACAAAATGCCTCAGGCTTGTAGATACTCCTGGACAAAACTTAAATGTCTATTCACTACTCAAAACAACTAAAGTGTTCATTCTTTTAAAATTATTTTTTAAAAGCTTCATAATTTTTTATGACCACTAGTGAAAATCTCCAGATCTCATCAACAGTCATTGCGGAGTTAGCAGCAGCCTTTGACTTAAGCAGCTGCATTTGCTTGGTCGGCTGATCCCGTGTAAAGTACTCTGGGTTTGCTCTTTAACACACCACTAGTCAGAAAATACATTTGTCTTAAAACACTGTATGATTTGATTAGAGTCTCTGGGTTTAAATAATTAAGCTAATACTTATTTTTATGTGGTCTTGGAAAAATTATTTAACTTTGTATCATTAGTAGAAAGTTAACTTTGTATTCTTCTAACTGTAAAATAAAAATAAATACCTTCCAATTATTGTGAGATTAAATAAGAGAACCTCAGGACATGGTCTGGCATTTAGTAAATGCTAAATACATGTTAACTATTATTATGTATTATCTCAATTTATCACTCCCGATGCATTCTGTTATTTGTGACAGCTTCAATTTATATTTTATTCTGTACTTGTAGATTAACAAAATCTTTTGAACATGTTTTCCTGAATTGAGTAGGTAGTTCAACTAATTAATTAAGATATATCCTAATTGTTTGGTTGATAAGAAGTCAATATTTCCCTACACCATAAATTCTGAGGGAACAGACACTATATTTACTTAGCTCACCTGCACTCATTCATTATTAAGAAAGTACCTATTATGAACTAACTATAAGAAAGTAAGGAATATATAACATTAGTTGTATTTTAAAGGATACAGTGAGAGGAGAAAAATTGTGCAAAACTAATTAATAGAAGCGAAAATATATGTGATGATAGTAACTGATTTGAAACAATAATATCTGGTTTAGTCACACTTTATGAATGGAGAAAGACGGTCCAAAACCCAAGCCCATTTTTTACCCAAGTCCTGGTATTCCCCTGCACCCCACGGCCCCTCTGCCTGTGGTTCGCTGAGCACTAACTGCCTGACGTGTCCTTTCAGCTTTCCCAACCACTTCCGCTTGGCATCCTGTTTTGGAGTCCTAAACAGGATGTGATAGACAGGATTTGCTACTTTTGCTTAGCCAGCACCTACTACCCCCATTTTCTGGTAGTAATTTCCCTTATAGTGTAAAAATTGAAACATGAATTGCCTTAAAGTCTGGTCAGAACAGGAAGCCAATTATAATGTCTCAGTTTCCAAAGAAGAATGGTAGCTTCTGCATTAGTTATTTTTATGTTAATAGAATATTTCATTGTGAAAAATATATGTAACATAAAAAGTACCATTTTAACCATCTTTAAGTGTAGTTCATTGGCATTTAGTACATTCACGTTGCAACCATCACCACCATCTCCAGAATTTATATCTTTCCTAACTGAATTTCTGTACCCATTAAATACCAACTCCCCACTTCCTCCTCCTCCTCAGCAACCACCATTCTGTTTTTCTGTTTCTATAAATTCGATTACTCTAGGTATCTCATATAAGTGGAATCACACAATATTTATCCTTTTGTTACTGGTTTATTTTACTTAATAGGATGTCTTTAAAGTTCATCCATGTTGTATCATATGTTAAATTTTCTTCTTCCTTAACATTGAATAATATTTGATTGTATGCCTGTACCACATTTTGTTTATCCATTCATTTGCCAATGGACATTAGAGTTTTCTTCACCTTGGGTTATTGTGAATAATGCTGCTATGAACATGAGTGTATAAATATCAGTTTAAGTCCTGCCTTTCATATATATATAATATATATATATATATATTTTGTGTGTGGGGGTGTGGGTGTGTGTGTGTATACCCAGAATTGAAATTGCTACAGCATATGGTAAGTCTATTAATTTTTTTTACGAATAGTCATATCACTTTACACAGTAGCTTTACTGATGTACTTTCCCACCAACAATGCATGAGGAAATTTCTCTACATCCTCAGCAACATGTTATTTTCTTTTTTTTTTTACTAGGAACCCTACTAGGTGAATAATTAAACATTTTTAATATAGACAGAGACCGCAACTTTTTTCTCAGGCATGTAGATATAGAATATATTCACATAATGACACCTAAACAAATATAACACAAATCAGCAAATCAACTTGTTATTTTATATATACTGCATGCTAATATTTTAATAGTCATGATTTTGTTATTGTTATTTTACATACTTTTCTTTTTTACTGAATTTATTGGCATGGCATTGGTTAACAAAATTATGTAAGTTTCAGGTGTAAAATTCTATAATACGTCATTCATATATTGTATTGTGTTTTCACCGCCCAAGCCTCTTCCTGTCACCATTTATCCCCCATACCCTTTTACCTCCTCACACCCCCATTTACCTTTGGTAGCCACCATACCATTGCCTGTGTCTATGAGGTTTTTCGTTCTTAATCCCTTCATTTGGTTTTACTTTTCATTGAAGGTTCTACAACCAGCCTGTAGTTTTGGCATAAAATATAGTTATAGCCCCTTTCTTATTTCTTGAAATATTAGAATAAGAAAGATTCTGAAGAGCACCTGTTGCTAATCCAACTTGCTCACCTTACAAACCTGTGGTCTTGAAACACCCAGGACAATGAAAGGAGGCAGAAAAACCAGGAGGCTCCTTATTTCAGCCTTCCCCTTGGGGCTTTTCCTCTTTACCAGGACTGCCTCCTAACTAATATTCATAGCACATAATAAATACAGGTACAGATACATGGGGTCAGGAAGAAAAGACAACAAATCTCATTTTGTTAACCTATTATTTAGCAAATATTTCTATTGGCAGAAAGACAAGGTTAATGTGTAATTAGATCTTCACCTTCATGGAACACAGGGGCCTAGACCTGCACTTGGAAGGACCACAGATACGTGCCGCGTGGAAGTTCATGATGATACTGTGTGTTCAGTTGGTCTGAAAGGTTTCGTCTAAACACTGCCCGGAGCTCCTCCATAATGCTGTGGCTGGGACTGAAGTAAAAGTAAGGTTCCTAAAATCCATTCTGTTACAACACATATTTCAGTTTCTAAATCCCAGTTCCTTCTCGGTACACCCTCCCCCAAAGTCTGCCTTTCATCACTAAATTCACTGGAGTGATGCTAAACCAGCCAGCCCATCCATCTTTCAGCTGCCTCACCACTGAGGTGATAAATCTCCATTTCCCTCCTGAGAGTTTGACACTTGGTGGCCCTCCCTCTTGTGCAATTATAATGCTCTTCCAGACACTTATGATTAGAATTTCTGATTATGCTCAAATCTGTGCAGCAAAACCACATAACCACTTGCTAACTTCTTTTAATTTCATTATAACTGGGCCCTGCTTTGCAATAATGACTTTAATGTTTCTCATTCCAGAAGGGCAATGCATGCCATGTCCTTTTAAAATTAACAACACACAGTTCGCTTTTCCAAATCAGGCCCATTTATATAGAAAAGTTGTTCAAGCCTCAGGAGGATGGCTTTGCCTTTGGAGTGCGGCTTGCCTTAGTGTCCAAGAGGCTGTGTAATGCTCTCCTAGGGATACCCTGCATTTATCTTGGTTCTAAATACAGTGAATGTAGCAACCGAGACTCAAACTTATTGATTAAATGGGAAAATATTTTACAGGGAAATAATGTTAACTTGAAACGTAGATCATTTGTCCCGTACTTTATGAGAAAAACAAAGATTACTTAGGTCCTGAGGACCTATGTGCTCATGGGGCCACAGGACTGATACAAGGATCAATAAGAACCCAGTGCCCCACGCAATAGTAGTTTTTCTGAAATACTTAAATTTTATATTAATTTTTCATTGGTTTTCCCATAATTTATTTGAATGATTGATACTCTATTATACTTTTAAAGAAATATTTTCTCTTAACTAAAGAGGATATATGAAGAGAAAATGATAAAACCAGTGTGCAAAATGCCAGAATTATAAAAGGCACATTTGTTGCTATTTAAACCAGTATTAAAACTCAATATACAGGGTCCGGCAGAAGTAACACCATTGACTGTGGTTGGTAGGGTACGTGAATGTCTTGCATGAGATGGGCAGCAATTTGAACATTTCACCTAAAATGTCATATGTTGTGCTTCAGTGTGATATGCTTATGTTACAGAATTACATGCTTATGATTTTGTAATAAAAGATTTGGTATAGATTTCCAGATCCTAAAAAAGGGGTGTTATTTGTGCCAGACCATGAAGGGACTCACATTGACTTGAGTGTAACTTAC
Source organism: Mormoops blainvillei (assembly GCA_004026545.1). Taxonomy (NCBI): domain Eukaryota; kingdom Metazoa; phylum Chordata; class Mammalia; order Chiroptera; family Mormoopidae; genus Mormoops; species Mormoops blainvillei. The sequence continues at coordinate 38,665 of PVJD01004356.1, forward strand.
AATTATTTTGAGAAGTAGTTTTCAAGTATGATATTGCTAAATCAAAATAATGCAAAATAATTTTTAAATTTCTTGAACAGGTCAAGTTGCTTTACTTAAACAAAGTAATATTTTTCTGCCTCAAAATAAAAAAGCCTGGTATTTGAAATTTATAGATTTTGTAGAAAAGATGAGCTCCCTAACCTTGAACTCTTAGCTTTATTTAGTGTCCAACTTCCTGAAAAATATGAATTTTTAATATTTGAGAACAAACCCCTGACTATTTTCATTCATAATTTCTGAAGCAATCAATGCCAGATGTAAAAAAAATAAAGACAAAACTCCCTTCGTGTTTCCAAATTCCCAGATTGTAAATGTACATTTAGAATGTCCTCAGACACACAGGACATGGTTAATTACAGAACACTACCAGTGGGATGTCACAGAAAGGCTCTCTCAGGCCAGGTAAGAGAGAATCCAGTGCCAGGCTTTCTGAGCATGCTGTCAGACATCATGGCACCAAAGTCAATGACACAGTCCCTGCCTTCATGGACCTTACAGTCTTGCAGAGCTTTCCTCAGCTTTCAAAGTTTACTGTATGTGGTGATATTTATACCTGACACCATGATACTGTGTCAGAAACATCATTAAATAAATACCTTGTTCCCATGCTGACCTTACTCTAGCCACAGTGAATATCATGATCTGAAGACACATAAACATTTATATCTCCATATTTTATACATGTTTTCCCAAATATTATATTGCTTTTATCTTTTTATTTCTTAAGGATAGTATATTATATGCATAGCACCCATATATAACTTCATTATTGCAGTTATTATATTATATATATTAACTTCATATTCTATTCTAATTACAAGTAATAATTTAATCAGAGGCCCTCCATTTTTAGAATTGTCTGCTTAACCCCTAACACACATACTTGACTCTAAGTACCATGAAAGGAGGGATCATCACTGTCTTCCCCCTCACAGCCCAGTGCCTCGTGCAATGCCTGGCACAGGGGAAGTCATTATTATTTTCTTTCAGCAGTTTCTGTGGAAGCAAAGGCTGCTGCTCATTCAATGAAGCACACCAAGAGCCTGCTATGAGCTAGTTATCCTCGAGAAAACGGGGCTAGTGGGGAAGACAGAAATATAAAACACTAATTATAATACTAGACAATTATTCTTGACTCCCTATGGTAAAGATGCGGAAGAAGACTAAAAGAGCTAGAAACAGTATTATAAGGTCTCAGCCTAACGAGGAGTGATCGGTCTAACCTCTTGAGTGGTGGAATCAGTCACTACCAGCAGAGAAAACCGGAAGCATTTTAGGGCTTCCCTGGTGCTCTGTTAGCTTCCTCAAATGAATCCTCTTCCTAAAGACTTCCTTCCACATCATTTCTCTTCCCAGACTCATTGATCATCTCTTCTGACCCACCTACTCTCACCAGAGTGTCCATAAACAGTGAAAGGTAGAATAAGCACAAACTTGGTTATCAAAACTGTGATACTACAAAGCCATGTACTTATTCTTTAAGAAACATACTTTTAAGAAAAATAAAAATTGTCAATTCCAAGTGATTTAATATGTATTCTGTTGCCAAGAACACAAGCAGAAAAGGAAGAAAGTACATAAGGAAATATTATGCGTGAAAGCCTGGAAAAATAATTGTGCCTAAATCTCTAGGAAGTAATTTGCGATGGTTGGAGCAGAACACAAAGGGGAATGTTAGGATGCAAAGCTGGAAGTGCAAGAAGATGATGGAAAAGGTGTTTGGGTCTCATTCAGTTGCCAATGGGAGCCATTAAAAGGTTCAGCAAGGACAGTGATGCAATCTGACTGGTGTTTTGAAAGAATAACGGTGGCGACACAGGGCGTGAACGAGAAAGAGCATTTGCTGGAGAGTCTACATTGTTTTTGCAAAATTTCACGTAAAAAAAGAAACAATAAATTCCCTATCTACTTTGTGTACCCTGGTATATGGTAGACATTGAATCAAAGGAGTAAACTAGACATGAAGTTCTCCCACAGCAAATATCTGTGCACAACATTTACACAATCTAAACAGTTTAAAATCCTAAAAGATGATAAGGGTTATTCTTTGATAAAGAGGGAGCCAGAGCTATTTTCTGTTTATTTTTGTTCTTTTTACACAGCCCTTGTGCAGATGAATATTAAATTACTGATGCAACCCTTTTCTTAATCTATTTTTGGATTCCCTTAGCGTAACATTTTGCCTAACATTTAGAATTAGCTATCAATTCAGAATGGTGCAATATTTCTTAGGCAATCTTGATAGTCAAGGCCTCCGATTTTCATGAGGTCTCAGTAAAAATGTATCTGCAAAATATCATAGACTAAATGTCATCATTCATATGCCATTTTTCAACATCTGTTAAATGGGAACATGGGGATTAACTAAATTAAAATTGATACTAACACTGAGTATTATTGATATGAACATGGAGTATTATTATTGTAATATTATAGAGCAATTAGAGGAAATATGTACTGAATTGTAGTTATTCTAAAGATAGTATCCCATAAGATGCTTTGAGACAAATGTTATTTTAAAATGTCACTGAACATGTTTATATATTTTTCTGTTATATATTTAATTTTACTCTGAACTTTCTACCAATATGTTGAGAAATTTGATAAATAGCAGCAATAGGTCGGGGTTTTTTGCCTTCAAACTGCATTTCCAATGCAGAAATCTCTTCTTTTTTCCTGACAAATCATCTGGACTCCACTTGGAAGGAAGAAGAAGGAGAATCATTTCTTGCGAGGCTGCCTGATGTTGAACTCAGGGTCCTACTGAGTAACTTGGTTGTTCAGTCTTCTTATTGCCATCTAAGGAAACACAGTCTGCATCTGCTCCACTGCCACTCTTGGGATACTTAAACTTAGCACTTGTTCCCCTCAGTCTGGAAGCTGCTACCGTAAGTCAGGAGTGAGTTAACAAGGCTGTAAACTAGAATGACTCCTGGAAGAATGGAAATGAACCATCATGAAGAATGAACAACTTTGTTTCCTTCTTAGATGTGAGGATAAAAAACTCAATACAAGACATTCTAACCCTGAGTGAGAAAGAAAAAAGAATGTGCCATTGATAGGGATAGAAAATCAGGAGCATGTTGGCATGATGGGAAATTCTCTATCTCAGGAGAAGACACAAGACAACCCATGAAATTCATTCTTCCTGTGACTGAACTGGTTGAAAAGTATTTATCACTGAAGTGGAAAACAGGGAGCTCTGGGGCCTAGCGTTCACTTGGATGTGTGTTGTATTTTGCCTGAATTGCTGATACTGGTGAGACCTGAGTCACGTGTTCTGCACAGTTCAGATGCCGGGCTCCAGGGCGAATTGTAAAATCAAGTCTCCTAGGACAATAAACAGCGAGCCCCTCAGCAGGACAGCAAAGCAAAGCTCTGGAGTTTGTACTCTCAATTGTAAAGTCAGCTCACAGGTTTTTCCTCAGAGATGTACTATCTGAACTGTAAAACATGCTTGATTAGCGATCTCTGAGGCCTCGGGGAGCCATTGTGTTTCCTACCAACATGGTTTCACATATTACACTAATCAGCCTCCTTGGGCCAATACAATTAGGCAAAATTAGTTAGTACCTTTATCGCTTGGCCTTCTCCCCCAGAGCCATTTTACTTTGAAGTTTATTGTCTTACTCTGGCATTAATATTTAAATAATAAATACAAAATTCTTAGGAGAGTTCATTAAGAAATACCTACAAAGTACTTTTGAAACCTTTGATAAATGCACTATACAGCACCAAGTGAGAAGGGAAGTGTCTGGAGTCAGTAAGATTAGTTGAACCAGGGCTGGTGACCAATATAGTGACAAACATGTAAGAGAAACAATTTAGCCCGTAGGACTTTTTAAATGCATCTAATAATGATCTTGCCAAATACCTGCTTAAAACCCCATCACTGCTTCCCATGAGCCCTCAGTATGACTTATAAGACTCTCCAATGTCTTTCTTTCTCTCCTGTCTCACCTCTTGCCATTCTGTGAACATTGTGCTGTGATCAAATTAGCTTCGCGGGCAAATGCACCTTCTTCTCACAGGCCGGCTCTGCCCTAAGATATGTTTTACCCACTCCCCTCACCCCACCCCTAAGGCTCATCTCGGATTCACTCATCCTTTAGGTCTCAGGTTTTATGTCTTTTTCCATGAAGCTTTTCCTTGAACTGTTTTACCCTAGACCAGCTGTTGTTCCTGCTTTTCCCCTCATAACACTTTCAATGTAACAGTAACAACTCTGTGCTGCCATTCCAGTTTGAATTGTCTGCCTCCCACCCATCCTAGACTAGAAGCCAAGATGCCTTTCACCTTTATACCCCAAGGACTTGGTCCAGTGCCAACCAAAAGTAGGGTTTCCATAAATATATGTTGAATGAATGAATGAATGATGAATGAATGAATTGCTAGCAGAATGGCATTAAAAAAATGTCAGCCTGTGCTTTAGGAAAAAAACATTCACACATGCATACGCACATACTTCAGTATTTTCTTGAGTTTCAGGGCATTTTTGCCACTAGAAATTAAACTTCTTATGCAGGAATTAATTTACATAGTGTCCTATTCTGACATTGAAATAATCGAATCCTGAAAAATCAGCCAACTAATCAACATTCATGGAGAAGCTATTAAATGTTCAACTCTGTAAATGAAAGATTTCCTGGCTCTAAGCCAGTGAGAATGCAGACCAGAAGTTGAGATATTTCCGTGATGTACTGAGGTTTACAAAACAGTATAACAACCTTAGTAGCAAAATATAAACTGCTTATCGCAAAATCAATTTCCCCCCAAATCTAGCAATATGTGTGTCACCTGTTACAATTACAACCTTCTTACCTTTTAAGGCCCTCTTCTGTCCTACACTTTGGTTTCCCTCAGTGCTTAAATAAGCAGAATCTAATTTTTGCATGATTTTCTTGCAAACAGTTGGTCTTTGTGGGTTATATAGAATATGCAGAAATAATTTCTTTCTAAATTTTCATATATGGGTCACATTCTAATGACCTTACAGGCCATCTACTATCATTACAATACAGCAATATGAACTAAAACCTCCACTGTATCAGTATCAGGATTGACAGAAGGACTGAATAAGAGACATCTAGCAAAAGTTCTAAGATAAGGCAGGAGAGGATGTTTTGTAAGTCATAAGTCACTACGTAATTTAGACATATATATTTCTTCATTCTTAAAATATTCCGAAAGAGCATAGTCTGTTTGTGGAGATCGTCCCAACATGGAAGGACCCGAGAGTTTGAAATGATTAAGGCTTCATTATTGGTATAGCTGAGGAATGCACTGCAGCGTTAGAAGGAAGGACACGATCACAGGGGAAAGGAGGCCGTGTAACCAAGAGGTCAAGATGTTAGAAGAGTGGTGTATGTGGACTTGATTTTCATCAAAGATTATGGCAGATAAAATTGGAAAACATGCCAATGAACCTGGAACCAAGTGCAAGAGAGGGGTGGCCCACAGACCAGTGACATAATTCAGAGACTGAATGATATAATTGTTGGAAAGAAATAATGTTTTCTGAAGTACTTGTATTTTATTAAACATAACATACATGTAAAATGTAGTTCAGAGAGACGCTTCTGAAAACAGTCCATGGTACATGTTTTGGGGTTCACAAGGAGTCTATTTTCAACAGTTAAAAAATGACTGTACCCTATCAAGCTCAGTTTGATATTCCTACTGAATTATTTAAGGAGAGCAGAGAAGGTGTCCCAAGCAGTGGGACATTTGAATTGATCCTTGACTAATAAGACTTTTTCACTCTAGTCTATTTCTTTCATAATTTGTAGGTATTCTTCTAAAATCTGAGTAGGAAAAAACTTCTCATTCTTTGGTTTCTTTAATGGTGTTCTCCCCCCCTTCTTATTTGTAATTATTACAAGAGTATAATCAGAATTCCACTTTTTGATGATGCTTTGATCTCTGTTCCCATTGCCATGTCTCTTCCTATAGTAAGTTCTTTGCATGTGCCAGATTCTGGCTTGTTTGTTTAGTTAATTTCTCATCATCTTTCAAACCCTTGCTCAAAAGATACTTTCCCTGACCTCCCAGTTCCCAACTAAGTCAGACATTCCATAAATGTACTTACAGCATGTACCTCTTCCCCTGTCATTTATCAGTGCTAGAACTGAACGTTTAGTGGGTAATTTTGGGTAATTTTCTGTCTTGATCACCACTGTATTTCTAGCACCAAACACAGTACTTTGCATAGAGTAGATATTCAGTAGATAATTACTGGATTCGTGAACAGGTGCGACAATGAATGAAAGGCCCAAAATAGGAATATACTAGTCATCCATTAAAAATTATATCATTAAAGAGATTACAAAGCAGTTTTAGAAAGTTACACTATTTTTGTTAATAAAATCAAAAATTAAATGTCAAAAATATCTGTAAATCATTAGAGAAGAAAAAATTGGAAAATCCTCATCTGATTGGTTTTAAAGATAATTTTGGGTGATCTTATAGACATAATTTTCCAGGGAAACAAAATTTAGATACCCACATATTAAAGTATTTTATTTAACTAGATCAGTTATATAACTGACACATTTACACACCAGCTAACATAATATTCACTTTGTCTATAGACTATAAAATACAGATCAACAATACAATATATGAAGATAATTTTCAGACTCCAAAACAAAAATATTAGGCTAAGTAAGGGCAGCGTGGATTTTGATAACTTGGTGACATCTGTTGTTCTGAAATATTTGATATTGTTGCTCTTATTAAAGAAAGTCAGTGTAACACACTAAGTATGTGTATATATATATGTATGTATGTATTTTTTATTTTATTTTGACAAAAATGAGTACAGGAATTTCAGGGTACAGTTGCATTTTGAAGATTTATTCTCTAAGAGCATAACACACATAAGATACTCTTAACACATCCGTTTATTCTTTGAATAAATTTTAGTTAAGCCTCTTGAGTCTTGATAAGTCAATCTCAGGTGCCCTTTTGGAATGTTCTGATGCTCCCTGATACATGGCCTCAACATAGGGCAAATTCTTTCCACAAACTTTTCAAAAATATGTAGACCATTTGGTTAAAACTATCGAAATTAATTCTATAATGACTGAAGCCTGGGTTTCCTTATTTATAAGATTAAAATATATCTATTTTTAAATTATTTTCTACTAGATATTGTCTGCGTCACAATAATTTTCTTAAGGAAATATTGTTGTGGCCATCACTTTTTCTTGTAATACCTGATTTATCTGCCACAATTGATAACCTTTTTTAGAAATGATCTCATTCCACATGCAGCCTCAAGGCAACTAAGCTATTGTCGAAGTCAGAGAGTCCAAGGCTGTTCACACAGGGCTGAGTTTGAGGGAAGTCTCCAGAGCCAAGTGCTTGTGCCCCACTGGCTAAGTCTTCTGGGGTGTTATTGCACTCCGGAGAGAGTTTCACTTTATTTTTTAAAATTCTAATTATGACAATTTCTGATGAATGACAGTAGAAACTTATTTGCACACACTGGAAAGGTAGAACATGTATCAATAATGGTGAACCTTTAACAGTCCTATACTTCTTAACACCCTACTTTTTCATTCTTAATTCAGGAAAGCCAAGCACTTCCAGCAATTTTGCATGCAGTGGTCATGCCTTAAATTAGAGATCCTGATAGGGTCTGTTTAACATCATTTTGCCTTTTGAGTTTGGCATTTTAACTAGCAAGACATTTTCTCATGAACCCTGGTGTGCTAGCTATGCAGACCAAAACCTTAGATCATTAACCTACTTAGCTCAGTTGATTTGAGAACACATTTCTACTGTGAATAAGGTCATTAATTGCTCTAGATGCCAATTACCTTTGTTCTAAGGGCACAGTTTACATTAAAATACTAGCAAGTTTTCTTATCATGTGTACCTTTAGCCTGAAGGTGAATCAGATGAGAAAATGAGAATGACAGAGCTCAAAGTTATCAACACTAGTAAAAAGGCAACTCAGTTCCACCGGTCTTATAACATTATATAGGAATACTATCTTCACAAAGAAAAAAAAGAGTCAATTATTGGTGTCACCACCTCTTATAATTAGATCAATTAATCATCAATTGCTTCTGACTGTTTTGTTACATATCTATGAAAGTATATTTGTGGGGAAGAAGGATAGAAAAATAAGAAAATGATATTAGAGAAAGGTTTATTGTGAGGTTGAAATAGATGGGAACTTAGAAATCATCTCTCTTCATTTTATAAAAGAGAAAACTGAGGGCTGGAAAGAATAAGTGACTTACCCACTGTCACCAGGATTATAGGGAAAAACACCCAGTGTCAGTGATGGTTAATTTTCTGTGACAGCGTGGCTGGGCCACCATACCCAGATATGTAGTCAAACATTCTTCTGGATGATCTGTGAGGGTGTTTTTTTATTTTACTTTATTTTATTTTATTTTATTTTATTTTATTTTATTTTATTTTATTTTTTATCATATTTTAAGCAGATCAGATATTTTAATAAGCATCTTCATAAGAAATTTAGAACACCAGTTTGTGAAGATAAACCCATTTGTGAGAGCAAACACAGAGCACAGATAGCCCAGGAGCTGAGGAACAGCTTTGATTTTTGGCGGAATTTGTGAGTCCATGGCTTTCTGATCAACCACATGCTGCTCTATAATCTCATGTTTCTCTTTCTAAAGATCTCGCCACCCTGGTGTCTGGGCTTGCACAGCTTCTTCTTCTTGAATTCTTATCCATGAGATGTTTGGGGATGTTTCACGCCACTGATATCAATTTGGGTGGAGGTGGTGATGACAAATTTCTGGAGTATTCTACACAGAGGAACTTGAGGGACAGAGGTCCAGTCACTGGTAGCAGGCCACTGCTCAACTGCTTCAGGGAAGCAACACACTTTACCTCTGTGATGCTCAGTGAGAATGATTAGATTGGCCCCGGGGTGCCTGACTGGTGTAGCTCAGCTTAAATTAAGCCATGTACAAGACGTGCCCTGGCCGAGTGGCTCAGTTTGTTGGAGCATCATCCCGTACACCAAAAGGTTGGGGGTTCTGACCCCTGTCAGGGCACATGCCTAGGCTGCGGGTTTAATCCCCGGTTGGGAGTTGCACACGAGAGGCAACTAATCAATGTTTCTCTCACATCGATGTTCCTCCGCCTCCCTTCCTCCATCCCTTCCCCTCTCTCTAAAAATAAATAAAATCTTAAAGAAAAAAAATGATTGGCCCCGAAGTGACGCTGGTCCACAGTTTTCTCACATGCTGACAGAAGGGTTTCTTGCCATGGCTCAACAGCTTTCAAGGCACATCTTCAGTGGGATAATATGTTGGCATTTTGCAAAGTTTAACCACACAACTACCACCAATCTTCTTGCCACCAATTGGTTTTGTGACAGCAAGAACTTCCTCCTCTTTTTCTTTTTAATCCTGGGTTTAGTTGCTGAATACTTCCTCTTGTACATGACCTTTCAGGAATACATAGCCAACCAGGGATACCTTCCAATTCCTCTGACCAGGACAAGGTTTTGGCTGCAGTGGGGCTTCCCCACCGTAGACATCTTGGCCTTGAGGTTGCCCTTAATCTTACCACCAGCATCTGCCTTCTTGGCTTCAGCTTTCTTCTCCTTAGTATTCAGCTTCTCAGTTTTCTCATACACTATCTTGCAAGATGGGAAAGAGCACTAAGGTCCTATGTGAGGGTGTTTTTAGATGAGATTAATATTTAAATCAGTAGATTTTGAGTAAAGCAATTGTCTTCCATAATGTGGGTGGGTCTCATTTAATCAGTTGAAGGCTTGAACGGAACAAAAAGACTGACTTCCTCCAAGGAAGAGGGAATTCTGCATGAGATGGCCTTTGGACTTGAACTGCAGCACTGGCTAATCTTTGGGTCTACAGCCTGCCAGCTCACCCTGCAGATTTTTAACTTGCTGGCCTCCATAATCATGTGACCGAATTCCTTAAAATAAATCTCTTTGGTGTGTATGTGTCCTGTTGGTTCTGTTTCTCTGGAAAACCCTGACTAATAGAGTGTTGTAAATTACATGTACCTACAAGTGAAAAGAATGGGTAAAATCATCAACTGCCTTTTCTTCTAAATTTTTTCTTTTTAACTCTTTGGAAGGAATTTTGAAAAGCCACTATGATAAGCATTATAGGAAAAGATGGAATTTTCTTTTAAATTAGTATCTTGAGTCATGAGCTAATTTGTTTCTCTCTTTTTTTACTCTGAAGTGTTTGACTAAACAACTAATCAAACTGCATAATCATAAAACCATTCATTTTCTAAGAACAACAACAAAAATTATCTTTTTATTGCAAGGAGGAAGAATTAGTGTTTTTAGCCTATAATTGGGTACCTTATCATATAGATATATATAGCTATTCATCGCTTCTGCTGGGCCCTTTTCTATTCTCATTCAACTTCTCTCCCTTTGAAGCATATCTCAAAGCTCGCCTTGGCCATGACATTTCCCTATTGGCTACAGCTCATGCTAAACTCTCCCTTCTCAAACTCCTTTTTCACTTTAGCACTTTATCTTCCAGCACTTTTTAACTGTCTGAGTCACCCAATATGGTGATTAAACTTATAGGTTTATTCCTCAAGATAAAAGAGAGGCATTAAGGCTGAGAGAAAATGCCTGAGTGACTTAATCCTCTAGAATTTAATCACACAAGTGGTGTCATTGCAGGACACAGAGGAAAATAAGAAGCATGGTTATAGAAAGTTAAATCTGGACCCTTCTCCTAGAGAATTAAAATAATTACAGTGTAAGATATGGGTTGTAAGAACCAAATTAGAGAAAGTATATAAACTCAGACAAAAGTGGGAGTGCGGGAGTGTGTGACATTTATAGGATGGTCCAGTGCGGCATGCAGCGAGCTCTCGGGGAGGTGAGACAGTCCAAGGGGTCTTGTGCCATGTATGGGTTTTCCCCACCCTTAATCTTGCCTGTTCTTAAAAACACTCTTTCTCTGAGAGGCAAACATCTTTTAAAGCCTAGCACTGCCTTTCAGCTCTGTGACTCCAGATGTTTCTATGGACATGTAAGATAAGAAGCAGCAAAACATTCATTTATCCAAGGCTTTATTTTAGGAAAAGACAGTTTTCTTTTTTAAAATTTTTTTATTGTTGTTCAAGTACAGATTTGTCCATTTCCCCCTTACCTCCACCCCCAACTTCCTCCTCGAGTCCCCCGTATATTCTCCTTGACCACCCCTCCCCTGTTTCCCCATCTTCCCCTACCCACTCTCCTCTGTCCACTGTCAGTTTGTTCTTCACTTCAATGGCTCCAGTTACATTTAACTTGCTTGTTTGTTTTGTTGGTTAGCCTCCACTTATAGGAGAAATCATATGGTATTTGTCTTTTACTACCTGACTTATTTCACTTAGCATAATGCTCTCCAGATCCATCCACGCTGTTGCAAGTGGCAGGAGCTCCTTCTTCCTTTCTGCTGCATAGTATTCCACTGTGTAAATGTACCACAGTTTCTTGATCCACTCATTTGCTGATGGGCACCTAGATTGCTTCCAACACTTGGTTCTTATAAATTGTGTTGCTATGAACATTGTGGTGCATAGGTTCTTTTGAATTGGTGTTTCTGGATTTTTTGGGTATAATCCCAGCAGTGGAATTACTGGGTCAAAAGGCAGTTCCATTTTTAGTTTTCTGAGGAAATTCCATACTGTTTTCCACACTGGTTGCACCTACCAGTCTGCATTCCCACAGGAAGAGACAGTTTTCTTTGTTTGCTGCTGTCTACCGCTCCATGAGAGAAAGTTGTGATTAATGAAGTGCTTCTGAAAGGATTCCATCATTTGCCTTTAGATTCCTTTGGGTGGAATTCAGTAAGATATGCAGGAGAAAGTTCAAGTTTCAAAATTTGCCTTGTTTGTATGATGTCCACATAGACATCATAAGTTATGTATCGGCTATCCCATTACCCACAGCTGCTCACACCACATGATCTAAACTTCACATCAACATGCAATTCATGCTTTATGGTTTTTCTGTTTCCAGAATAATTTGTTCTGAAGTGACAAGTACCTCTAACAATGGTTCTGACTCTTCCCTGCTCTGTGAGGGTGGGACTCAACATTGTGTCAGGAGCCAAGGTAGGGGCTACACCTCAAGCGGAAATGTGGTTAATTTCAGCCGCATCAAGATGTGATCATTTGTCTGGAGGAATCATCACAACTTCAGTTATTTTTTCCTTTCTCTTTCCCAAAACACACACTTGAGGTTATGAACTATTCTATAAAACTTAGATAGATATGTGCAGTGTAACATTTAAAAAATGAATGTTAATGTTCATTAAGTTCCTGGAGAAAAAAGATTAAGAAACATTCTAAAAAGATTTTAAAGAACATAAAACTCCTGATTTGGTATAACTAGCAAAACATTTCTCAGGATTAAGAGATAAATAATATTGATTATAAATGTATAGATCTTTTTATAATCTTTGAGATTGTGGTTTCCACCTTGTTCATAGTGCTTTGTCGTATTGCTTGTTCTGCTGAACTCAGCTTCCGTACCTGAGCTGCCCGATGGGCCCACCTGCTGGATCTGAGGGTAGTCCCCAGCCCACAGCCAGGGAAGAATTAAAGTCCTCAGTCTAAGAGTCAGCAATGAGCTGAATTCTATCAAACGTCACTGAGAGAACTTGTAAGCAGATCCTGTACCAGGACTGTGAGCCTAAGCTATAGGTTGAAGCCTTGTCAGAGACCATGACCTTGAGCCAGAGGACCCAACTAAATTTTGCCCAGATTCCTGACCCACAGAAACTGGAAGATAATAATTGCTGTTTTAAGCCTCTAAACTTCGAGTTTACTTGCTATATAGCAATAGATGATTTTACACACTCCATAAAATGTTCTTAGTGGATATTAATCTCCTCCATCCTTGAATGATACCTTTCATTTTGAAAGTTAATCTCAAATTATCTCACATTGTTTAATTAGTGTTAATTCGTCATTTTTCAGTGGGGTTCTACTGAGCCATAAGGGGTGTGTGTGCATGTGAATGTGTGTGTTCTGTATATGTAAAGTGGCTGTGTGCATAGGGAGAAGTTTAAATGAAGTTCAGTGGGCAGGGCTCTGGGCCACTTTCCTCTTGTAACTTCTCAAAGTATTAGGCTATGATATAATGTTTAGTTAGGGAAGGAAGATGCTTTTTTAAAAAGTCTTAAAATTATCAACTTAAATGTTTTATGTATTAAGTCTTGTCCACTACTAAACTTAATACAATGTAAGCTTTTTAAAGACCAGGAAATTTCCTAAAGTGCTCAAATCTAAAGGTTCCAACCTAGAACTCCTAAATCCCACTTTAGAAAGTATAATTCAATCATGTAAAATAAAACTGGATAGTCTGTAAATAAAACAACAATATTACTAATTTACATCTTCAAAATATAATTAACATAATTAATTTAGGGAATAAGATTGATTATGCCCATATTACCTATTTTAAAACCTAAAATAGTAGAATCTCAGAGTTGAAAAAGGTAATAAAAGTTATCAGTACTTAAAATGCCCACCTGATGCTTTAACTTCCCAAAGAGCTCATTTTCATGTTGTCTAATCTCTTCTAAAAAAGCTGTGATACCAAATTGGAGACTTAAGAAGAAAGTTCTTGACTTGGACTGAAGATATTACCCCTGAAATTCAGATATTTGGCCTGTAAATTCTCAATAAGAATTTAATAAGCTGAGTATAATAGGCAAAGGCATTGCCTCCAGAAGTAAAACATTCTATAACTATAGTGTAGTGCAACACAGTGCCTTAATTTATTCATTTATACTTTCATGTATTCTCCTCCATTGTTCATGCAACATTTCAAAAGTATTCTCTACCTTCACCTACTCTCCTGCACTTTCCCACTCAGCGCTCTGCACTGACACCACTGACGCCACTCGCTGGCATTGCTCTTGCTAAGATTAACAATGACTTTATATAACAGTATTTCTTTCTGAAACTCTCTAATACATGTTTCAACATGTAGAAGGTCAAATCATTAAAATGTTTTTCTCTATCAAATAATGAAGGTAAGAGAAAATGAGGACCGAAGATACCTCGTCTCCTAAATGCTTCGTTTCAATAATGCTCGCTCAGATTTTCCCCTTCTTAATGTCTTAGACCTTGCTGTGATCATGGTAGTAGTTTGCAAGGGGAGAACCAAAAGCATGGAGAAAGCCACTGAGAAGAGAGGATAATTAGTAGAAGGATAAGGAAAGAGTGAGAGTGGAAGTAAATGGAGGTATCAGGTCAAAATGGTGAGCATGCTTGCCATTGCTCACCATCAGCATCAAGCCGGTGGCTGGAGGGTATTCTAAATGGTATTACAATGCTGCATAGTGTGAAGAGTAGGACCAATAAAATAGCATTGGTCCCGTCAAGATAGCACAAAGTATATAAAACAAAATGGAGTCACTCATGTCAACCAAGATGGGTGCCTATTAGCCATGACACTTTGGTTCAAGAGGGGAACTATGTAAGTCATACTAGACACATCTGGCAAGGAGACACTCCCAAGATATCTGCATGCGTAATCAGAAGAGTCATGTCTGCAGAGCAGGACCACCCATAGATAGGCTCTTGGGGAAATTCCCCACTTGCCATCAGGGTTACTCTTGATAAGTGTATCAAGAGACCCAGAAGGGTGGAGTATACCATTTTCAAGGTATAACTGAGGTAGGCTATGGACCACTGCTGAGACAGCTGAGCTCTACACACCAAGATGTTGCTCTATGCCATGCTGATCTCCTGTGGCATCTGCCACCAGAGGCTTTGCCCTGCTGGACTGAGGACTCCACCTGCCCTGCTATCCACCTGGCTCCAGAGATTCCTCCCTGCAAAACACTGATGACTCCCTTGTCCACCGTTCAGTCTCATGGACCTGCAGACTGAGACTCTGGGACTCAGGTTCATTATTCCCAATTGATTGCTGTGTGTGTGTGTTATGTTTCTCTTACGTTGTTAGAGTGTGAGCAGGATATTAATGTATGTTGATGTTCTACTTTGAGTGAACCTGCATTCAATAAGAGCTGAGTGAAAAGCATAGTTACTGTGTGTGACTCTTGTCTATTCCTTGGTGCCGGGCTGTTCGGCAGGCAGTTGGCCACACAGCTGTCTGGCTGACTTATAGAAAAGACTACATTGTGAACATATGCTTGCAACAATATTAATGAGTGGTGACTAGCTCTACTTGATATTATATTAAAGCATATTTTAATGTTAAATTAATTCAGTTTGGCGCTGCTGTCCGAATAGACAAATACATGATACAGAGTATAAAGTTCCAAATACAGAGAAATCCACAAATATTTACATAATGAATAATACTGGTGAAACTTAAAATCCTTAAGAAAAAATATGTTTTTGAATAAACGGTCTTTATACAACTGGATAACATCTGGATGAAAAACAACAAAACAAAATAAGGGCAAAGTAGGAGCTCTGTATCACTTCTTACTCCAGAATAATAAATCACAGATTTAGCAAAGATTTAGACATGACAATAAATAAAATACACAAAAGTTTTCGTTTAACAAAAGATTTTCTAAGCATCACCTCAAATCCAGAAGCTACAAAAGACAAAATTGATAAAAAGAATAAATATCAGCGATCTGTGGATGTCAAAACATTATAAATAAATTCCAAGATAAATAGCAACTGATGAAAAATGAGATGTAGTACAAAAACTTTATTTTCTTAACAAGCAAAGACTTCAAAATTGGTAAAAGACAAAAATAACCAGAAGCCAATAAAGGAAATGATTCAACAACTGACTACAGTTAAAGAAATTGAAATGCCTTTTACACCTATGCTCTATGCTCCATTACACACATATGAATAAAAAAATATTAATTTAAAATATAAATTACAGTTTTTAAGCATTCATATGGGTAAATATCAGAAAGTTCCATTTGGTAAAAATATATAAAAATAGGAACTACTGACATATTTTGGGTGAAATCATGAATTCCTGCCTTATTAAAGGTTATTTTACAGCTACTATCTATGAAAATAATGCTCATGCCATTGACCTTTATAAATTTGTTAGAACATACACTAAGATATACTTGCAAAGATACATGTTTTACTTATTACTACTAATTATTGTATAAAATATCAGTAATATTCCATTGAAAAGAATTATGTTACAATTAGATGCATATGTGATTGCTTGTGGGAAAGAGAATTTGGGTTTAGGATTCAGGGGTAGAGAAGAGACATTTCCTTGTATTCCTCTTCTGGCTGTTTGATGTTACACTAAGTGCACATGTTACTTTTTAAAATACACACACCATACATGATTAAGATAATTCTGGTAAAGAAAAATGATCCAAAATAAAAGTGAAGAGTGGAAAAATATAATAAAGTCAAGAATTAGACTGATTCACAAAGTGTCTGAAAAGTTATTCTACGAAGTTTGTATATTTGCAAGGATTGTGACACAAATAAGCCTTTAATTTCATGATGAGTACATGACCATTGATACAAATTAATGATGATATGATCAAGAATGAAAATCAATTTCTAAAACAAATACTACTACTTGTGCTCCAGAGACGTTTCAGCTGGAGTAGACAATGCGTCATACACTTAACTGGATCCTTCCATTAGAAAGTGACACAATGCAGAGAAAGTTTTCTTTTTATACGATGTTATTATTCAAAAGTTTATCTCAGAACATTGAAAAATGATATCTTGTAGAGGTGTACTATGGTGGGTCTCAGGTTTTCTGACTGTAGGGCTTAATCTAGTTATGCAATTTAGAATAAGTATCCATAGGTATTATTTTTCTCCACTGAAGAACTGAGCAACTGGAAATTTGATACTCTAGTCCCTGGCACTTACGTGGAATATAGCAATTGTATTTCCAGGTAAGAGCAGAGCTGCATGAATCAGCAAGACTGGGAATAGAAGAATAATTTGTTTGTGAAAACTAAAGAGCCATTAGGACGTAGGTCTCAATGAAAGACAATGAAAATGCCATCCTACATTGGTATCATGTAAGGTGTGTGCAGTTTATAAAGCTCTCTAACTTAAATTGGCATTTTAGTTTTGACCGAAGCAACAACTCTGAGTAGCAAGGGAAGCTATTATTATGGAAGAAGAAACTGACTCTGTGTGATTTGATCAATATCATAAGGACCAGTAAACAGCCAAGCCAGCTCTAAATACTAGACTTTTGATGTTAAATCTGGGCTCTTTTCCTTATAACCAGCTTATTGACCCTGACATATATAGATATTCATTCACATATAAAATAATAATATAACATAATGGTATAATAAAAATAATATGATATGTCTATATTTAATTTTTTTCATCCCCTAGGGGTATTCTTTTTTTGTTGTTTATTTTTTCCAATGCTAAATATGATGAATTCTCTTATGCTTTCTAGGATTTTTTTTTTTTTTACTTGGCTGGGATTTTGGATACAAAGAGAGCTACAGCGGGGAAAGGATATGGAGCCAAGCAGTAATACACACCCCCACCCCCATCCCTGACACACACACATACAAACTTGTAAGAACGGAACATAATTGGTTACTGATGAGGAAGAGGGGAGCCACTGGGGCCTGAGAAGAGAAATGACGTCTAATAGGTAGACACATACCTGACAACATAAAGCTGGAGAGAATTCAGAGAAGACACGGGAAGAGAGAATTTTCTTACGCATCCTATGAGGGAAAAGGAGGGGGCAGAAGCTGGAGCAGGGAGCATTGGCCAGTAGGCCTTTGTCCCGCTTTCCTCCAAGGCCTGTGCCAAACCATGTTTAGATTATACTGAAAAACAAGGCTATGAAAATACATTTGTATGTATTATACACTAACTTTTATTAGTACTAAGAAGGAAAATGTAATCAAATGTCTGTTTTAGTTTCTAAGGTTTGATAAATTTATTAGAGGGCTAAGAAGGCAATCAAGTTATGTGCAGAATGACCTGAGGGTATAGATTCCTTAGAGATACAAACATCTGACAGAGGAAAATAAAATGAAATGCCTGGAAGCATTGTGTAAATTGTTAACACTATACATACAGGGAGAGTTCCACAGCGAAAAGGTGTGTATTGGCTTTATCCTCACTACTAGATTGTAAGCTTCTTAAGGCTGAAACCTTCTTTTCCATTTCTCTGTCTTCTATAACACATTGCTTTGGCTAATGTTAGTGTCGTGTATAGCTTTCTAAGTTCTTATATTAAAGAATTTTTTGATATATAAATATCAAAAATAAACATATAAATGTTTATTTTCTGAATCATACAGGCATAGGGTGAAATGCTGGTTACACAGGTTCTGCCACTTACAAATTAAGTGAGTAGGTCACTGAACCGAAAATAGTTTTAATAATAATTATCCCATGACATTTTTGTGAAGATTAAATAACTCACTTGAAGAACTTGTACAATGTGAGCAAACACCCTCAGTAGAGTCATCATTAATTGACTTCCTTGACTAAAGAAAGAAATCATGCGCTGTCTTTAAAAACACTGGAGATGGGGATATTCTGGGTCTCAAAATAGTGGGTCTCGTCCAACAATGCTATAGTTTAACTGATAGCTTCCAAAGCCGCTACTTTTGTATAGTTCATATCTTTGAAATTAGCTATAGTCTTTCAAGAAAAGCTACAATTGAGAAGGCCTATGTCAGGTTTAATTTCATGATATGAGCCAACAAGACGTCCCTGTCAGTCTAAAAATGGACTGGGGTTTCCTATCATTCTCCAAAAGCAGATCTGAGTGGCAAGACCCCAGATCCCTGCGAAGTACAACTTCTCACTCAGACACAGGATGTATCTTGGTTCCAAATTGCTCTTCACAGTTTTTACCTACAGGACATGACTGAAATAAGGATCAATTTATACTCTAGTCTCTCTGCAGAGAAATAAATGATGGGCACAGTCCCCAAGGCAGGTGGGGCTCTGGATGGAGGGACCAGTTGAATACATACACACAGGAAAGACACATCCTAAATCCCTTTGGTCAGCCCGGGCACATCATCTGAGGTCAAAAATTCCTCTTGTGAAGGAATTTTCTTTGAGGTTTTAATGGTATTTATGGATATGCTTCCTACTGTTGTCTAAGGAGTAATGTGATACAAGATTCCTGTTCTGTGGATTGAAAGCCGCTGGCTTACCTTGTGCAGATATGTTTTCTCAGGTTATTAATAACTTACCAGTATCAGAAAAAAGTAACATCAGGCATATTTTACAAAAATCTAAATACATTCATTACTCTGGCATTTAGAAAATTCTAGATTGATATGGATAAAAATCATTTTAAGAAAAAATTCTCAGCTCTGAACTCTTACTATGCCACAGATACATGATATAATGGATAGAACTAGAGAAAATTCATGGGACACTTTCATACATGTAAATGACCACCAGGATACAAATATCTATTTATCGTAATCCATATCTATATCTACAATTATATATCTTATATCCACCATCTATCCATCTATCCATTCAATCATCCATCCATCCTCTGGATCAAATTCAGTTAATTTTCTGGTGAGAAGAAAATTGAAGCTAAAATAAGCACAACACCATTATTATAGATACGGTCAGTGCTCATTCTTGTGTTACGGTGCAGTGACGATGTAGGTCAAAAGAATTATTTCATTCGGTATAATTAAGAACTGCCCTCCTGGGTATCCATACAGGAAGAAGCAGAGGTATGTGTTTAACCAGTAGTATAGGACGCTGACTAACTCATTCCCAGGTTTATGTTTATTCTTAACCCAGCTTCAAACAATTATTTTGCAAACTTTCTCTCATTTCTGCTTCTGATGAGAGCAGCATTTGATTTATTGTTGGCTTTATATTAAATTAATAGACATTTCTTCTCATCTAATGTTAGGCATGAAAAAAGGATCGGCTCAGAAACTGTAGATGATTGTGGGATTTATTTAAACAACAAAATACAAATGACTCGCATTACCATATTATTAATCATTAATTGATTCTTAATTTTCCTTATTTTTGCAGAATGAAGTAAATTCTAAGATCTTAAACAACCTAAAACATTTTTTTATAAAAACACAAACCTAGACAAATAGTTGAAAAACAATGAAATAAAATTGTGTGTGTGTGTGTGTGTGTGTGTGTGTGTGTGTGTGTGTTAATAAAGTGAGATCCATTTTGGCACTTGGATGTGAAAATTAAAGACCTATGTGCCTTCCCTTTATGCTTTGGCAGATAGAAGTTGAATTATCATCAGTGTCTTAGCCTGGGCCATGCACTTAGTGTACTTGGAAATGCTATCCTGGGACGCACGTGTGAAGGATGAGGGAATAAAAGGGAAGAAGGGAAACAGATTCTAGTTGTGCTCACACAGTGGTCACCATTTTGAGGGACAGATATGTGATCTATGGGGCTTCCCAGGATCCTGTTTGAGAAACTCAGCCTGTGGGATATGAGTCGAGATGCTGTTAGGTTGCACCTGTGCTAAGCTGTTCGATGTCCATGTTGAACAGGTTGCCATAATAGACACTGGCTGGTGTAAAAGATGCACCTATTAAGTGGTTCATGAAAGGGAGTCAGAGAAAAATTAAAACAAACAAGCAAAAAAGTTTTCAGGACACTAGACTGAAACTATAGAGTAAATAATAAGATTAAATGAAAAACATATAGTTTCCTTACATTATGAAAATTAAAGTTTCTCTTGCCATTTTACATTAAGAGCTTAGAAATCTGACAGTCTTTTAATTAGAACATTTTAAACAGAACTCTCTTTTTGTTATATAGGAAAGAAATTTTAAAAACACATACATAACCTTTAAAAAATCGCCACTGCTATTTTAAATGAGATTCATTAAATGAAGAATTGTTAGACTTCCTTTAAATTGCTTCTGTATTACATGTGTGTTAAAAAAAAAAAAGGCAGAACTCTGTCTTCCGTTGCATTTTTCCTTATATAATCGGGCTGTGTCTGATCACCTTAGCATCTGGATTAAAGTTAACCAGGCACTCAAAAAATTCAGTTTTAAAAAATAATTGTATATACACAAAGTTCTCGTGAAGAAAATCTACACTAGACATGCAAAGAGTCCTTTGACTTACTTTTGTCTTGAAAAACAATTATATCTGATTTTCATGATTTTTTATCTTTTTTAAAGATTTTATTTATTTAGTTTTTTAGAGAGAGGGGAAAGGAAGGGGAAAGGAAGGAGAAAGAGAGGGAGAAAAACAGATTGGTTGCCTCTCACACACCCCTTCCTGAGGATCTGGCCTGAAACCCAGGCATATACCCAAACCAGAAATCCAACCTAGGAATTTTCAGTCCACAGGCCGCCACTCAATCCACTGAGCCACGCCCACCAGGGCTGATTTTCATAATTTTAATTGTTGCAATCTCCATCCGAAATGCCACTAAATTTTCAGTGAACGAATTCATAATCAATGTCATATATTTTACTTTAAAATGCTCCTTCCTCTAAAGCAATGGAGACTTAGGTGCAGCAGAAAAAATAGTGGACTGGGTGTCAAGAGACTTGAGTTATAAACGGAGCCCTGCCAGAAGCCACATGCATACAGGTGGGAAGGCCAGTTTAGCTCTCTCAGCCTCGCCACCGACTTACTAGTCAATGACTAAGTAAAATTTTAGCCCTAGAAGCAGATTTAAAGCCAGGCTGATCACCTTCTGATTTTAGTTCTAGCACTAAGTGAGTCTGAGATTCTGGGCAAGTCATTTAAGTCCTCTGAGTCTCAGTTCCATCAACTGTTTAATTAAAATTTAAAAATACTGATTCAGAGTTTTTTGAGAATGAACCAAAATAACTTATATACAGCATTAGGAGAGAGGATGGCCCATTATAAACAGTATTAGATGTTTCTTATTATTTGCCCTTTTGTAGAATGCAGAGCAAGAATCCACTGGCCAAAGTTCTCTGCTACCCTGGCACACAGCCTTTTCTCACATCTAAGTACTGGACTTGCCTCGTCCATCAAAGTTTGAGCTTGGAATTTCCATGTCTTCCCCAAATTCCATCCTGCTTTGTCTCCTCAAAGAGGTTTATATATTGATCCTGAAGTCTCACTATTCTCTCATCAGCACAGACATATGCTCTATTGCTTTATCCGTACGTGTGTGTGTGAGTATATTCTCCCTGACACAGTATCTCCGTACAGCTATTTCTCTCTTTTATTACCACAAAATAATAAAGAGCTGTCTATAGAGTCTACCTCGACTTCCTCTCTCATTCACTCCTCCTCCCATCTGTCAGCCTTCTTTTATACTTGTTCATGAAAACTCTCTTTCCAGGGTCATGAACAACTCCCATGACATAATCCAGCACAGACTTCTCCGTCATCTGACTCACCACTCAGCACCGTGCAGCAGAATCGGGCCCTCACTCTGTCTCAGGACACTTCCCGTCTTAGTTCCCTGTCACTTCTCCATCCTGAGTTTCCTGCTGTTAGGAGTTGACTGGTTGCCAGTTTCTTTGTTATATTCGTCTTTCTCCTCAGCTTGCCCTGCTGGGGTCAGCCAGGGCTCAGCCCTGTTTCTTCTTCTCTCAAAACTAATCTCCCCTCCACAAAAAAATCTCATCTATCCTCATGGATTTAAGCATTGCTTAATGCTACTTATGCACTACTTTTAAAAGAGAGGTGATAGGTGCTAGCTACATAAATTTAAATTTTTACTTTTCTGGCATACAACTGCTCAGGTTTAAATCCGAGTTCTGCAACTTACTACCTGCACAGCCTTGGACAAATCATATAACCTCTCCGTGTGCTTTACTTTAATTCCATTTCATAGGGTTACTGGAAGTATTAATTAATACTGAGTCCTTTAAAAAGTGTCTGGCACATAATAAGTGCTATCTAAATATTTAATATCATTGCTATTTGACAGTAATTTAGATTGTCACTCCCCTACTTAACCCTTCTTCCATTGTGCTTAAAATAAAATTGAGCATCTTCATGTTAGCTTAGCAGGCCCTGCAAAACCTGACACCAGCTTTCCCCTCAATCTTAATTCATATTCCTCCATCCCCTCTTGTTCATTATCTTCTAGTCACATGGCTCTTTTTTCTTTTTAAACTCCCCAGACATGACAACATCCTTCTTGTCTCCAGAGTTTTGCACATATTCACCCTGATTTCCAAAGCATGATATGGAGAGCATAGGTAGCTCCTTCACATCCTTTAGGACTGAGTGTAAGTGTATCTTTTTCTTTTTACACAGTGTTCCATAGCTACATCTCTGGGGTTGCTCCCCACTTCCCCTACCCCAGTCTTCTGCTGGACCCTTCTTTGTTTCCTTCACAGCACGTATCACAATGTAATAGCTGATGCCTATGGTTTTGTTTTTGTTCTCAGCTGAAGTATAAGGTTCAAGAAAGCAGGAATTCTGTGTTTCCCTCCGCTATTCAGCGTCCCACACTTGCAAGGCACTCAAAGCTATTTGTGCAAAATTAAGCAAATGAAGATATTGGAGAGTAGGTTTTTTTTCTTTTTCTTTCAATATAAAGTACAACTTTAAATAGACCCATCGAAGGAAGATCTTATAAAGAATTATCCAAGCAACATTAAAAATACACTGGCAAATGATGCCAGAGTGAAAGTCTGCTGGCCCTGACCGGCATGGCTCAGTAGGTTGGGCATGGTCCCACGAACTGAAAGGTCCCCAGTTTGATTCCAGGTCAGGGCACATGTATGGATTGCAGGTTCGGTCTCCAGTCAAGGTGCACATAGGAAGTAACCCATCGATGTTTCTTCCACATCAATGTTTCTCTCACTCTCTTTCTCCTTCCCTTTCCCTCTAAGGAAGGAATGAAGAAAGGAAGGAAGGAAGGGAGGGAGGGAGGGAGGGAGAAAAGTCTTAAGCACTTCTGTATTTTCTTTCTGTATTTTTTAATGAATGAAGAAAAGGATACTATTTTGTAACATGCTTGTATAAGCCCACAAATGGTCCCTGCTTCTAAATAAAATGGAAATACCTTGTTCTTACCATGTTTAAAATATTTTTTAAATTTTAATAGTCTTTTTTTATTGGAGAATGGTACTTTATTTAACACACAGCATGGATTTCATACATATCCAATATCAGTCCATCCGTTCAGCTCCCACGCCTTCCATTTCCTCCGATGGGGCCATCTGCTTGGCTCCCACACCTTCCGTCTCCTCTGATAGGGCCATATACTGGGCCCCCACACTTTCCATCTCCTCTGACCAGGCTGCCTGCTCTGCTCCAAGTTCTTCTGTTGCCCTCAGGCACATGTCTTTCTGTTTAATCTGCAGTAAATTGACTTCCGGCACACCAGAGGCATGGAGAGGTGGTTCAGTGGGTTTTTCTAGAGAAGCTCTTTCTTTTTCTCTGATGTGAATGCCTTTTCTTTCTTTTTGAGGGTCCAGTTTTTTAAACTGGCCTGACATTTCCGCCACCATGTGCTGGGCTGAGGAATAGTTTCAGAATGCATTTGTAACTGACACTTGAGGAGGTCTTCTTTTCCACAAGCCAGATAATCCTCCTATCTGTGTAAGTGACTAGCTCCGCAGCTGGTTTTGTTTTGTTTCTTTGCAAATATCTTCCTGAGGTAACTCAGTGTGCAGGGCTGGTCATCGGGGTTGGGCTCTGAGCAGCACCCATGCCTCCCGTAATTCTGGAGGGCATGCGTTGTGTGCAGCAGAGGGTGTCCAGGTGTGTCTTGCATTAAAGGGCTGGTTCTTGGGATAACCATGTGTGGACACGTGGCCGCAAGATGCCAAAGAAATGACCACTGGTGTGGATTCAAGGGGCCCATTGCTTTTGAATGTCTTTCTGTTCAGAAAGGTCTAAGTCCAAGTGGCTCAGGGTGAAAAGATCTTCCACCTCAGGCTGGTCGAGGTCGTTGTCACGAAGGGTTAGGACAGAGTCCATGCTTCTGCTCCCCTGACCAAGGTTCTCTACCAAGTCACTGCACGAAGCATCGCAGTCCTCACTCAGCACACTTTCCCAGCTGTTGCAGATGTCAGTCTTCTGTCTGCAAGGGATGGTGGAGGCACTGTCTCTAGTATCATATTTCCCTGAAGCTTCTCCAAAGAAGGAAGTAATTTCTTCTCCAAATATTCTACAGCAATTCTCAATCAGAAATTGAATAAGCAGAGCATTCTTTTTTATAAATTCCTTTTCTAGTTCTAAGCTGAGGGAAGTAGGAGGCCACAACATGCTGGGAGTGATACCCACTGCTAAATTAAATACAGTCACCTGATTGAATGAGGAATGTTGTTCTATGTTGTGTAATATCCTAAAAAAGTACCTTAGGAGAACAACAACGGCTCTTGGGAGCTGGTCTAATAGTCTTTGAATTGTATTTATTTTTTCTTCATCATTTTCTTGATTCATTACACAGACCCAGTGATCATAGAGATCTGATGACAAAACACTTCCAGGAATATTTTTTAGAAAATCTTTGAAAACAGATGTTACCACAACAACAGATTCACAGTCCAGGTGAACTTTGACACCAGAATTCAGTGTCTTTTTCAGCTCTCTGCAAGATTTCATGTTGGCTGACTGTCTAAATACTCTTTTGGCGAGGGGCCCTTTCTGATGAACACAAAAAAGCATATCCCAGGCAGGTTTGGGCAGATTGTCGTGCCTGCAGAGATTTGGCAGAGACACTCCAAACAGCTGTCCTGGCATAGGAGAGGTTGGTGACATGGGCAAATTATCTGGGTGAGGACTAGAGCCCCGCCCGAAGAGCCACTTGCTGATAGATGTTCTCTTTTGAAATGCCTTTTGACCTGAATCCCTTCACTGCTGGGTGGCAGCCAGGCATCTGGGCCTCAGGGTGAACTGGCACCGCATCTCCTAGGGCAGCTGCTCTGTGAAGCAGAACTCTTGGAGGTTAAAAGAGTTGATGGCATCCTCCGAGCCTTGCAACAGGAGTGCAGTGTCTCAAAGATGGCTCATTTTAATTCCATAGGGATATTCATGTCCAATAAGTGGACACGATGCCTTTTCTTTGCCAGAATTAAGCCATAACTGGTGATCTCTCTCAGAGCCAGTTATCCCTAGCATTGGTAGTGCCTGGTTGATAACGTCATTCGTTCTATCTAAATTCCTTATTGTCATGGTTTTGGAATAGGCACAATTCCCAATGTCCTTGGTGAAAATTTTGAGGGGAATGGTCTTCGGATTGTCCTTCTCTTTCTCTAGACTGATACGTCTCTGAAGGAGAAAGAGTCATTCATCCTTCTGTTCTGGGGAACTGAAGGAGGCCACAAAGTTTGCCATGGGCCAGCCCAGGACAAACGATCGAGTGGCATCAGTGTCTCCTCCTTCCACTTCATTCACACAGCTTGCTATCCACATGTCACTCAACCTCATTTTATCTTTCATCTTCAGCTTGTTATTATATGTGATTTTGGCCACAATAAGCAGATCTTTGAAGAGGAAAAGATATCGCTCCCACCTCTGCAGGCCTCTTCGGAGTTCTACCCAGCCATCAAGGAGCAAAATCCTACTAGGGGGCACAAGTACAGACGGAAATGTACATGTGTCCAGGACATCAAAAGGCCTTTCCTGGGTACTAGGCCGTGCTGGGTGGGCTTTAGCCAGGGAAAGACACGGAGCACTCCCGCTGCCCCCTGCTAGTGTTTTTACTTACTTCATCTCTGTTGCTGAGGGCCGCGCTGGACACCAGCAACCCTGATGACCTGAAGCTGATGCCCAGGGACCTTGGGGAAGACCCAGGGGTCGGACGCCTGGAGGGGCTCGGAAGGCTCAGTCCCAGTCTTGGTTCCATCGCCTGGCTGGGGGAGGCGGGGCTGCCTGCCTCATGGCGAATGGAGAGGAAGAGGAGATTGCTGCTAGGTCCACTGAGACAGTGATTACATTCAAACGCGAAGAGTACACAAGTCGCGGGGAGATATGGGAGAAGGCAAAGGCTACAGGAGTGACCTAGGAGAGGCGGTGTGCCGGTCTAGTCCTGAGGGCGGTTAAGGCGAGAAGTTAGAATTAGAATCTGACGCTTCGTCATTAAATCACCATGGTGATGGTGTGGACTGCCCAGGTCCACAGGGTCGGGGTGAGGGGATGGGTCACGCGGTTCCTCTGGCAACCTGTCACAGCAGGGCTCCTGTCCTCACCTTCTTGGTGTGGGGCCTCCCTCGTGTAGACAGACCTTTGCGGGGAGGTGCTCATGATCTCTCAGCTGCAGCTGCAACAGTTCCCAGAGGTTAGCGGTGTCTCAGCTGTTAATTTCACCTGGCCGCCTCATCGGTAATGAGAGAACAGGAGGGTCTTTGACATCATCTCTGGATCCTGTGACTGCGGGAAGGAGTCCAGCCTTGTCCTTTCTTTATTCGCAGTTCCAGAAAATGCTCTGTAAACCTCCCTGAGCAAGCGCAACATTACTGTGGGAGGCAGAGGACCGGGACCCTGCCTGGCAACTGCTCAGTAACGCAGGTAGGCAGGGCTCAGCCATAGCCAGTATTTTAAACATTCTAAATATTCTAGCCCGTGTCCGTATATTTACTTACTGGCTTTTCAAGCTTTTACTGTAGGCATTTATAGCTCCTGATGGTCTAATCATGACGATTGCATTAAATATTAGGAAAGCTTTAGCCTGCCGAACAGATGTAATCCAATGTCCCATTTAAAAAACGGATTTCATCCTATAGAGAACAATTGGGAGTCGTCTACTCTCTACGAGAGAGCAACTGAATCCTGTGTGGCAAATTCGGTCCTCCAGAGTAGCGGGGTACCCGAGGAATTTACCTCCCCAGGGGCATTAATTGATAACATAGAACATCAAAAGACTTAATTTATCTCAAACAGTGAACTACAAACACTAGAGAAGTATGCTTAGTTTATTTCAAAACAAAGCAGGATTAAGACAGAAAATAAAACTTAAATCATGTACTATGATACAAATTCAGATAAAAAAGAAAAATAGGTCCTATGGCTAAGATGTCATTTTTTTTTCCACAGGTATTTCAGGAATATGTAGCTTTTTAACTCAATGTCCCTTTCCTCTGCTTCAAATAACAGGATCCTTGATGTACAACATTGACACATTCGCAATTAACATATGGCATTGAGACATTCTCACAGATCACCGTGCTATGTAACAATTTCTAATAAATACTCTTTTTGTGTGTGAAATTCTATGAAAAGCAAAGAAAAAAGAATAATGAATAAACTTAGCAAGTCTTGAGTTGCCTCAATTACACATGGCCAAGAGTCACTATTTTGTTTGATTCCCTTGGGGAACAAGCACAGTTACAAATTGAGAGGGTACCTTAGTTATCCATCAATTTTCTTGAAAGCGAAAATGAACTTGAGAATACATATGAATGTCATAATATACTATTATTCCTGTAAAAAACACCTGTGTCTTTCAAACTTTTAATTTTATTAAGTTTATTGGAGTGACACTGGTTCATAAAATTATATAGGTTTCAAGTGTACAACTCCACAATACATTATCTGTATATTGCACTGTGTGTTCAACACTCAAAGCCAATATTCCTTCTGTCATCATATATTTGACTCCCTTTATCTTTTCTACTTCCCCCATCTCCCTTTCCCTATGGTAACCACCTATCTGTTGTATCAATGAGTTTTTCTTTGTTGGATTGTCCTGTTTGTTCATTTTTTGCTTTCAGATTTATGCCCCACATATGAGTGAAATCACATGGGTCTTGTCTTTCTGTCTGACTGTTTCACTTAGCATGGTTCTCTCAGAATCTATTCATGTTGCTGCAAATGGTAGTATTTCATCAAACATTTTTAAAGCCACAGAAAACCACTGGAGCTGCTATGATTGAACTGGATTTTGGGAGTCTAAGACTTACAAATTTGATCCTTGGTTCACCACCCAAGAGAGGGCTAAATGGTACCTTCTAGAGCTGAGGTCCTTTGGGCCAATGGAGTTTCTAAACTTTTAGAACAACATCAAAATAATCTGGTTTCCCAAATTCAACAAAAAGTGGTCACACTATCTCCTTGGTGTCCATAGCACTTGGATTTCCCATGTGACATGCTGCATTATTCTCCAGTGTGAATATTCCACATCTTTTTCCACAAACAGAGGCCTGTGTCTTGCTCACATTTATGTTCCCTGTGGCATTTATACAAATGAGGAGTGGGTACTCAGTAAATATGAATTAACTAAAGTATTAGGCTCTTTCCCTGCTGTTCAATACAGACTTGATATTATGATAGCTTTATAATCAGCTTCACTGAAAGTCAAATTTACCCTGTTAGAACCTGAAGAAAGAGAAGGAATTGGCAGACAAGGAGGTAGGGGAAGGATGTTGCTGTCAAGGAAGACAGGCACTGTAAAGGCTTCACATTGGAAAGAAAACACAGAAATTTGAAAGTAGGTCAGAATGGCTGTAACTTAGATTGTGTCAGGAAGAGAAGTGGTAGACATAAAGCCTACCGAAGTTAACATGACTCTGGTACTGAAGTTCCTTTTATTTCATGTTAAGAGTTTTGCATTTTATCCTAAGATAATACGGAACTGTTTAGCTGGGAGAGATCTTTTCAAATTTATAAATCAAAGAGAACAGTTGGACTACAGAACTCCTCTATGGATTAAAAGAGAAGGACATAGACATCACTAATTTGCTTTTGATATTATGGAGAGCAGGACTGGTAAAATGGCATTGGTCCAGTCAAGATAGCACAAAGTATATAAAACAAAATGGAGTCACTCGTGTCAACCAAGATGACTTCCCATCAGCTATGACACTTTGGTTCAAGAGGGAAACTACCTAAGTCACACTAGACACATCTGGCAAGGAGACACACCAAAGATATCTGCATGTGTGATCAGAAAAGCCACATCTGTAGAGTGGAACCACCCACAGGTAGGCTCTTGGGGAAATTCCCCACTTGCCATCAGGGATGCCAAAGCACTTATCAAGAGACCCAGAAGGATGAAGTACACCACTTTCAAGGTATAGCTGAGGCAGGCTCCAGACCATTGCTGAGACAGCTGAGCTCCATGTACCAAGATGCTTCTCCTCTCCATGCTAATCTCCCTTCGGATCATCTGCCAGAGGCCCTGCCCTGCTGACTGAGGACTTCATCTGCCCTCCTGCCCACCTGGCTCTGGGGATCCTTCCTTGCAGGACACTGATGACACCCTTGCCCCCTGCTGTCTCCCGGACCTGAAGCCTGAGACTCTGGGACTCGGGTTCATTATTCTCCACTGATTGCTGTGTGTGTGTTATGTTTCTCTTAGGTTGTTAGAGTGTGAGTAAGATATGAATGTATGTTGATGTTCTACTTTAAGTGAACCTGCGTTCAATGAAAGCTGAGTGAATGGCATAGTTACTGTGTGCGACTCTTGTCTATTCCTTGGTGCAGGGCTGCTCGGCAGTTGCCTGGCTAACTGATAGGAAAGACTATATCAAGAACATATGCTCATGACACAGGGTTCAATAAACTGGAGTTAATGTGAGACAATACAACACATGTTGATGACAATGTAAACGAAGCCATAAGGTTTCCTGAGCACCTGTATAACAACAGTTTGCTTTGCATTAGAAGGGCACTGGACTTGTCCATGAGGCAGCAGGTCTTGCCTAAAGAGCAGTGGACAAAGTATGAGGAGGATAAATCATACCTTGAACCACATCTGAAAGAGGTTATTTGGGAAAGAAAAGAAAGAGAAGAATGGGCAAAGAAATAATCATGCAGTTGAAATCTGTGGATACAGCTGTCCTCAAAGTATTTTACTGATGTTGGTTAAACCTGAAATGGATAACTTAGAACCATCTGGGCTGCAAATACATTACTTTAAATAATTGTTTATTTTGAGAAAAAAAGAACTAAAAGGAGGGGTTTTTGATTGGCAGTTGAGAGTGAAGAGGGAGAAAAGAAAGGTCTGGGCACAGCTATAGCACATAAGAAACTCTAGCAGCTGGAACAATGAAATGGGTGTTAAGAGGTGTGTGATATGAACTGAAGTTTCTTTGATGTTCTGAAAGAAGCACCAAAGAAGATCAGATATTGTAATAAGAATTAAAAATTGCTTTCATCAGGTATACTAAATATTCTTTTCATATTACTAAGCTGAAATTTATAGAATCTTAAGACTAATTCAGGTAACAGATTATCAGAATCTTTATACCAGGTTAAGAGGTGTTCTTTTCCTTGGTCTTGGCTTTGAGATGCCCTACCCTGGTCTCTCCTGGCCACATCCTACATCATAGGGCAAGAAGGCTACAAGGCTAAGATAATGGGCCACACAAAGCCATTACCCCCAAGCTCCAAATTACACTGAACCCTGTAACACTCTGTCCAAAGGTCATCACATCCAGTTTCAGAGCCTGAGTGGTTATCTTCTGTGGTCCCACCTTCCAGAGAGTGCTCATGTCACTTCATGTGGCCCAAAGAGTGGCAAAAGGCAACTGTTTACAGAAAGAAAGTAAATGGTGCTTGATCATGGGACATATTTTCAAAATTTTCACCAGTTTCACTGAGGAGCAAGTCTACAGAATCCCTACACTGTCATGCCAGGACAGCCTTGCATATTTGCTGTCTCAGGTGATCTGAAAGTTGTCCAGTGCTGCTGGAACCTTCATGGCATATGAGTTTTTGTGGTAGATGTGTCCAGAAATGTAAGAGGAAAACATTAATTACCTTTAACAGTAAATAACTACTGAGGAGTTATAAGCATAAGAGAGATAGGAGCAAATCTACCTTACAGAGCCAAGCTTAATAAACATCAAAGAAGCTGGTGTGAATTTTCAGCGTGCTTTAGCATCTGGTTGTGTCTATCTCTGCACTGAATTCCACTAATATACTAGATCATGATTTAATATAAGAGAAGGAGAAGAACAGAGAAGAGAGACGAAAGGGTATCATCCTTGCTGCGTTACATATTACAGCCTTTACTTGAATTTATACTTTTGGGATAGGACAGAGAATAAATGCAAAAGAAGAAAAAGAGAACCAACTTAGCCAGCCATACCTGGGAAATGCTGTGTAGTATATCTGTCTTCGACATTCGCAGTACATATTAGCATAGAAAAGACTCTCAGAAGAACTGAAACAAAGTAATATATTTAATTTTGTTTATTCATCATTCTCAAGAGCTTATTTGCCATTTATGCCATTTTTCATGTGTAGGCTATAAACCTCCCTCGATACAACTTTGTGATGAAACAGTTTGGAAAACTGAAAATATTAAAAGATTTTTAAAAGTGAGTGGCAAGTTTCTAATTTATAAAATATTTCATTAAATGGAATAGCTCATAAGTGGAATGGATAAATATGCCTAATGTTTACTCTATGGGAAATAGTTGTACCTATGAGAAAATATAAAAGGCAGCATAACTTTAGATCTACCAAAAAGGAAAACAAAGAAACTAATTGGGACATTTATTTGAAAATCTTTAGTAGTGTTAAGTTTTCGGTGCTTGTGGTTAATTTTCTAATATTATCTACAGAATGATCCAGTGACTTAAGAGTGAGGCAGGTGTATGAGTGGGATCATTTTACTTTATTTCTTAAGTATATTTTATTGATTATGCTATTACAGTTGTCCCTTTTTTTTTCTTCCTGTTATTCCCTTCCACCCTGCACCACCCCTCCCACCATCATTCCCCCCTCTTAGTTCATATCCATGGGTTGTACATACAAGCTCTTTGGCTTCTCCCTTTCCTATCCTATTCTTCACCTCCCACTGTCTATTTTGTGCCTACCATTTATCCTTCTTATTCCCTGTACCTTTTTCCCCATTTTCCCCTCACCCTCCCCGCTGATAACCCTCCATGTGATCTCCATTTCTGTGATTCTGTTTCTGCTTTAGCTGTTTGCTTAGTTTTTGTTTTTGTTTTTTAGGTTCAGTTGTTGATAGTTTGTTGATAATGAGTTTGTTGTCATTTTACTGTTCATAGTTTTGCTCTTCTCTTTCTTAGATTAATCCCTTTAACAGTTCATATAATAAGCGCTTGGTGATAGTGAACTCCTTTAACTTGACCTTATCTGTGACTAGCATAGTTACCTTGTGTGGCTCTTGTCTATTCCTTGGTGCTGGACTGCTCAACAGGCAGCTGACTGAGCAGTTGCCTGGCTGTCTTGTAGGAAAGGCTCTATCAAGAACAAGGGTTCAATAAACCCTGTGTCATGAGCATATGCACAAGCAAAGCAAATTGGGCCCTTCTGGTGCTGATTCCCAGATGGGTGGGTTTGTGTACATCCTAGGACCCTGTGGGTCTCTCAAATGACTCCTATGGGACTGGCAGTTTCTCCCGCCACCGCAACCCCCACAAGTTTTTACCGGTAGAAAAACTTGTTTTCGAGGCTTTCTTTTTCTGTACTGGAACCCTGGATTGTACAGTCTCTCTTGCTCTCCAGTTGCTCCTCCTGGTTTAACCACACACAAATGTAGGACTGCCCAGTCCCCAGCCATTGCCTTGCCTGCCCCGTCCACCATCCACAGATGGGAACAAAGAAACTTGGTATCTTCCTTGTCACTCTTGCTTGTGACCTTGACTTGTACATACAATGTATTTGCCTCTTCTCTCCATGGGCCATTTGGCCTTAGCAACCACATGGCCCCTGACATCCAAGAGGGAGCCTCTCTCTCTCTCTTTCGACCACCTAGTGAAAGCACTGGCTGGTATATTCATGCAACCTTGGGGCCCTAGCAGCTGCATGCCCCATGGTCACATGGACTCCACACACACCAGTTCCAGGAGGGAGCCTCAAACTATAGCCCAGAATAAGCTAAGCTACCTGAATGATTGCTTAGCAGCCACCTGTGGGCTTCAAACGGCTGTGCTTTAAGTTGGGGCAGGAACTCTGGACACTGGTTTTTCCATGGTTTTGCTGAAGAGATGGGATTTAGATGAGGAGAATTCAGTGAAACGGCTGGGGTAAAATTGACATGAAGAAATTAATGTTCTTCATATGTGCAAACACAAAAAAATTAGAATGTATATTAAAAGATACCATTTCTATAGCATCAAAAAAGATAAATTGCCTAGAAATAAACATAATTATAAGTTTATGTGATCAATATGAATAAAACTTTAAAATACTCTACAGGAAGACAAAAATAAGATGAACAAATCAAGATGACATATCATCTTATTGGGAAACAACACTCAATCTCATGAAGATGTTAATTTCCCTAAAATAAATAAAAAATGTAATATACACCCATTAACAACATCAGTAAGGATTTAATAGTACATATAAATTAATTCTAATGTGTTAAAGTGAACAATAACTGCAAAGAAGATCCAAGAAAACTCTGAGACTACAAGATGTTGTGGGGGACTAGCCTCATCAGATATCAAAACATAAAAATACACAGAAATTAAGTTGAAAACAGTTTTGAAAATAAAAAGACTGAAAGAAAATATTTGCAGAGTATATATCTGATAAAGGACTAACTTATGAAATATATTTTAAAATCTCAGAGAACAGCAATAAGAAACAAACAACCCAATCAAACCAAAAAAAAAAAAAGGCAAAAGATTTGAACAGACATGTCACCAAGAAAAGGTGGACAGATAGCAAATAGCACATAAAAAGATGAACAACATTATTAGTCATTAGAGAAATGCAAAAAAAAAAAATCCACGAGATACTGTTATACTTCTATAGGAATGGATAAAATTAGGATCTGACCATCCCAAGTGTTTGCAAGGATATGGAAAAACCAGAGGCTCATACACTACTGACTGAAATGTTAACTGGTATAACCACTCTGAAAAACATTTTTAAAAAGTTGAATGGACACCTTCCAATTTATTCAGCCTAAGAGAACTGAAAGCATACATACAAACAAGTACGTATGTATGAGTGTTCATCACAGTTTTATTTGCAATAGCCAAAAACTGGAGACAGCACAAAATTTCATCTACAGGTGAACAGATAAACTAAGTGTGATGTGTTTACATGATGCAATAACTCAGAAATAAAAAGAAGTATACTTTTGTAACAGAGTGAAATGCTTACTCTCTCTGACTCTACCTTAATTCTAGACTTCATTTCTCCCATGGCCTGCAGGCAAATAGCTCCTGATATAGATGTGCTAATTATTAGAGGAATTCTCCTTGAGGTTTGATTTGCAAGAGCCTCAAGACCCAGACTCAAATCAGCAAGGGTCTATAAGCCCCAGGAGCTAAGAGATTTAGAGATTTCATGCTCTTCGTCAGACCTTTGTTGGTACTGAGGTGTCAACCACCTGTTGCCCTGCCCCTCCTCCCTTCCCTCACATAAAAGAAGCCTGAATTCTGGGTTCTCTTAAGATGGATCTGTGGAAGCCTTATGCCACCCTCCCTTCATGTTCTTGAGCTGGACCTTCTTAATCAATAAACCACATTTCGTTACTCCAAACTCTGAAACTGAATATTGGCCTTTTTTTGATGTGTGAGGCACATGAACCTTGAAACATTTCTACTAAATACCTAAGCCCAGTATTCTTAAAGCCTGTAAAGGTCATAAAATCAAGGAAGAGCTCAGAATTGTCAGATTTCAGGGGAGATTAAGGAGACATGAATACTAAATGCAGTGTGGTTACCTAGATTGCATTCTAGAACAGTTTAAAAAATAGTAAAATTAGGGGAAATGGTGAATTCCAAATAAAGTCTATAGCTTAGCCATTAGCAGAGTAAGAATGTAATTTCTCAGTTTTGACTAATGCACCACAGTTATATAAAAAGTTAACATTTAGGAAAAATGAGTTAAGAATATATAGAAGTTTGTTATAATATTTTAAATTTCACTATAATTATTACAAAATAAAAACATTTTTCTAAAGGAATGAACTATCACTACACATTACATTACAGATAAATCTCAAAATTATTATTTAGAGTGAAAGAAGACAAAGAGAAACTAATGTATATTGTATGGTTATATTTACATAAAATGCAAGGGAATGCAAACTAATGTATACTGACAGAAAGGAAGTAAATAGTTGCCTGGAGGTAAGGGGAAGAAAGTAGGAAGAGGCAGAAGAGAATTGCAAAGGAATAAAAAAACCTTTGAGGAATGATGGCTATATTCATTATCATGATTATGATGGTGATTGCAAGAGTCTGTGTATAAGTCAAATCTTAACAAATGTCACACTTTAAATATATGCACTTTGTTATTTGTCAGTTACCCCTTCCTAAAGCTGCTTTCAAAAACTTATATAAATATTATTTTTGCAGCCTAAAGGAAAGTATAGACAACACAATGAGAAGCAAGTAGGAAAGGTTAAAGGAACAAATATAAAAGAACAAGCATTATAGAAAACCATGTTAGGAACAGCAAGAGAAAAGTATGTGATAAGACTAACAACTGCTGGGCTGTAGATAAAAGTCATCTTAATACTTTGAAGGAACATTTACATAGAAATAAATAAATAGAAGCTTCTATGTGAGGTTTCTTTTGTTCTTTCCAGTTTTACTGAGGAATAATTGACAACTAGGAATTGCATATATTTAAGGTGTATGACTTGATATTTTGATAGATGTATACATTAAAATGATTACCACAATTATGCTACTTAACATATTCCTCACCAGATAGAGTTTTTGTTCCTTTTTTTCCTTCCTCCCTCCCTTTCTTCCTCCTTTCCTTCCTCTCTCCCTTCTTTCCTTGCTTCCTTTTCCTGCCTATGTTCTCCCCTAGGATTTTTATGGTGTCATAACTTATATTTAATTCTTTCATCCATTTTGAGTTTATTTTTGAGTATGGTATAAGTTGGTGGTAAAATTTCATTTTTTTTTTTGTACGTAGCTGTCCAGATCTCTCAACACCATTTATTGAAGAGGCTTTTTTTAATCTATTTTAAGCTTCTGTCCCCTTTGTCAAATATTAATTGACCATAGAGACACGGGTTTATCTCTGGGCTCTCTATTCTGTTCCATTGATCTATGTGCGTGTTCTTATGCCAGTACCAGACTGTTTTGATTACAGTGGTCTTACAACATTGCTTGATGTCAGGCATTGTGATCCCTCCTACTACATTCTTTCTCAAAATTGCTGCAGTTATTCAGGATAGTTTATGGTTCCATATAATTTTTGGAATGTTTGTTCTATTCCTTTGAAATATGTCACTGGTATTTTAATAGGGATTGCATTGAATTTTTGAATTGCTTTGGGAAGTATGGACATTTTGATGTTAATTCTTCCAATCCATGAACACGGTATATGCTTCCATTTATTTGTGCCTTCCTTAATTTCTTTCTTCAGTGTTGTGTAGTTTTCTGAGTACAGGTCTTTTACCTCCTTGGTTAAGTTTATTTCTAGGTACTTTTGTTTTCTTGTTGCTATAGTAAATGGGGTTTTCCCCCTGATTTCTGATTCTGATATTTCATTGTTGGTGTACAAAAATGCCTTCAATTTCTGAATATTGAGTTAGTATTCTGCTGTTTTGCCAAATTCATTTATTAGGTTGAGTAGTCTTTTGGTGGAGTCTATAAGGTTTTGCAGATGTACGCTACCATGTCATCTGCAAAATGATTGTTTTACTTCCTCCTTTCCAATTTGGATGCCTTTTTTTTCTTTTTCTTGTCTGATGACTGTGTCTTCTACTTCCAATACTATGTGAACAATAGTGGTGAAAGCGGGCATCCTTGTCTTGTTTCCAATCTTAATGGGAAAGATTTAGGTTTTGCCCATTGAGTATGATGTTGGCTGTAGGTTTTTCATTTATGGTCTTTATTATGATCAGGTATGCCCCCTTTATTTCCACTTTACCAAGTACTTTTATCATAAATGGTGTTGTACTTTATAAAATACTTTTTCTGCATCTATTGTTATGATCATGTGATTTTTGTCTTTCCTTTTGTTTATGTGATGTATTACACTTATTGATTTGTGAATATTGTTCCATCATTGCATCCCTGGGTTGATCTCACCTGATCATGGTGGATGATCTTTTTAATGTATTGCTGGGTGTGGTTTCCCAATATTTTGTTGAGGATTTTAGTGTCTATGTTCATCAGCAATATTGGCCTGTAGTTTTCTTTCTCTGTTGTGTCTTATCTGGTTTTGGGATTAGGATGATGCTGGCCTCATAAAAAGAGTTTGGGAGTTTTCCCTCTTCTTGGATTTTTTGGAATAGTCTGAGAAGTACAGGGGTTAGCTCTTCCTTAAGTGTTTTGTAAAATTCTCCTGTGAAACTGGCTGGTCCAGGACTTTTGTGTGCCTGGAGTTTTTTGATTACTGCTTCAAATTTACCAGCTGTTATCAGTCTGTTCAGGCTTTCTGATTCTTCTGCACTCAGTTTTGGAAGATTGACATATTAGTACTGTTATATTTTTCTAGAAATTTGTCCATTTCACCCAGGTTTTCAAAATTCTTGGCATATAGTTGTTCATAGTCATTTCTTACAATCTTTTGTGTTCCTGTGATAGCAGTTGTAATTTCTCCTCTTTCATTTCTAATTTTATTCATTTATGAGTCTGCTTTAAAGCATGTCAATTTTGTTTATCTTTTTAAGGAAACAGCTCCTGGATTTATTAATCCTTTGAATTGTTCTTTTTAGTCT
The DNA here is from genome assembly GCA_004026545.1 of Mormoops blainvillei. Lineage (NCBI taxonomy): Eukaryota > Metazoa > Chordata > Mammalia > Chiroptera > Mormoopidae > Mormoops > Mormoops blainvillei. The sequence continues at coordinate 77,135 of PVJD01004356.1, forward strand.
CTATGTCATTCAGTTCTGCTCTGATCTTGATTATTTCTTTCCTTCTCTTTGCCCTGGGCTTTGCTTGTTGTGGTTTCTCCAGTTCTTGTAGATGTAGTGTTAGGTTTTTTATTTGAAATGTTTCTATCTTTTTCAGGTAGGCCTGTATTATTATGAACTTTCCTCTCAGGACTGCCTTCTCTGTGTCCCATAGGTTTTGGACTGTTGTATGTTCATTTTCATGTGTTTCCAGAAACTTTTTGATTTATTCTTTGATCTCATTATTGACCCATTCATTGTTTAATAGCATGCTATTCAGTTTCCATGAGTTTGAATGATTTTGAGTATTTTCCTTGAGGTTGGTTTCTAGGTTCAAGCCCTTATGGTCTGAGAAAATGCTTGTTATGATTTCAATTTTCTTGAATTTGTTGAGGTTTGTTTTGTGTCCTATCATGTGGCCTATCTTTAAAAATGTTCCAAGTGCATTTGAAAAGAATGTGAATTTTGCTTCTTTGGGATGAAAGTTTATATATATATATATATATATATATATATATATATATATATATATATCAGTTAAGTCCATTTGATCTAATGCATTGTTCAGTTCCACAATATCCTTGTTGATATTTTGTTTGGATGATCTATCCATTGTTGAGAGTGGGGTATGAAAATCCCCTACTGTAAGTGTGTTGCTGTCTATATCTTTCTCGAAGTCCTCCAGGATTTTCCTTATATATTTGGGTGCTCCTATGTTGGGTGAATATAGGTTTACAATGTTTTTGTCTTCTTGATGGATTGTTCCTTTGAATACTATGAAGTGTCCTTCTGTGTCTCTTTTTTACAGCCTTTGTTTTGAAGTCTATTTTGTCTCATATAAGTATTGCTACCCCAGCTTATTTTTTCCTGTCCATTTTCTTGGAATTTTTTTCCTACCCTTTATTTTCAGTCTGTGTAGGTCTTCTGTTCTGAGATGGGTCTCTAGTAGGCAGCATATGTGTTGGTCATGTTTTCTTATCTGTTCAGCTATTCTATGTCTTTTATTCAGAGAATTTAATCCATTTACATTGAAAGTTATCATTGATAGGTACTTATTCATTTTTTCCCTTTATATCTGTGTTCCTCCCTCTCTCACTCTTTTTATTCATCTTCTTAAAGCAGTCCCTTTAGCATATCTTGCAATGCTAGTTTGGCGAAGGTGTATTCTCTTAGCCTTCTTTTGTCTAGGAAACTCCTTATTTCACCTTCCATTTAAACTCAGAGCCTTGCTCGGTGGAGTAATCTTGGTTGCAGGCTTTTGCTTTTCATTATTTGGAATATTTCTTGCCATTCCCTTCTGGCTTGTAGTGTTTCTGCAGAGAAGTCAGCTGCTAGCTTCTTTGGGGCTCCCTTGTATGTCACTTCCTATTTCTTTCTTGCTGCCTTTAAGATTCTCTCTTTGTCCTTGATATCTGTCATTTTAATAATGATGTGTCTTTTAGTGGGCCTCTTTGGGTTCCTCTAGATTGGGATCCACTGTGTTTCCTGGACTTGTGTGACATTTTCTCTCCTCAAATTAGGGAAGTTTTCCATCATTACTTTTTCAGACAGGTTTTCTATCCCTTGCTCCCCTTCTTCCCTTTTTGGTATCCTTGTTATACAGGTACTATTATGTTTCATGTTGTCCTGCATTTCCCTAAATCCCTCTCTATTCCTTTTTAGTCTTTTTTCTTTTTCTTCCTTTCTTCCTTTCTTCCTTCCTTCCTTCCTTCCTTCCTTCCTTTCTTTCTCCTTCCTTCCTTCCTTCCTTCCTTCCTTCCTTCCTTCCTTCCTTCCTTCCTTTCTTTCTTTCTTTCTTTCTTTCTTTCTTTCTTTCTTTCTTTCTTTCTTTCTTTCTTTCTTTCCTTCTTCTTTCTTTCAGCTTTTTCCTACCTTGTCCTCCAGCTCACTGATTTGATTCTCTGCTTCATTTAGCCTGTTTTTGATTCCTTCTACTGTGTTCTTCAATTCAGAAATTATATTCTTCATTTCCTCCTGGCTCTTGTTGATAGTTTCTATGCCCCTTTTCATGCTGATATAGTTCGCAGTAAGATCCTCATAGTTTCTCTGTCGTTTTTGGTAATTCTCACTAAGTTCATTGAGCTTCCTTATAACCATTGTTTGGAACTCAATATCTGATAGTTTACTTGCCTCTGTTTTGTTTAGTAGTCTTTCTGAGGATTCCTGCTTTCCTTTCGGTTGGGGGTTGTTTCTTTGTCTTCCCATTATTTGTTTGCCTGACCAAAACCACAAAGCCCAGGAAATAAACACATGACCACAGAAATAACTACCCCTGCAGTCCCACTATCAAGAGCAAATGAACCAGTATTAACAGGGCTGTAAAGAGATTAAGACTATTAGAAGAAAAGAGAGAAATAAACTATAGTATAAAATTTAGTGACTTAATATGCACCAACTTGATGGACAAGAATGAATGTTAAAAAGCTATATAGTAAAGAAAATGTCACAAATCATGGAGAAGACCACAGTGGATTTCGTCTTGGTAGCCTCTAGTATTTACTGCTGTTTTTTCCTTCTGGATCCACCTCTGGTGATGTCAGATGTTGACAATGTCTGACCTTAGGCAGCTTGTTTTAGACTTTCTGGGATCTACTGTCTGTGGCTGTCTCCTTCAGTTGTTAATCTAGTCACTCGGCAATCAGCGGCTAGCCTTAAACACCACAGGGCTGGGCAGAATCCCTACTGGGGTTGGGATTCCTCTCAGGCTGCTGCTCAGAGGGGAGTGGTCTGCCTGAACAAGATGGCTGCTGCTTCATGGGGGATGACTCAGCACCGGGATCCCAGAGACTACTCTCTCAGTTCTCTCCCCAAAGCTTCCATCCCGTCTCTCCTCAAGCATCTCTAGGCCACTCTGACCCCGCCTTTGCCAGAACCCAGGGTAAGTGGCTACAAATGAAAATTTATGTGTTGGCCCTTTAAACAGCTCTTTCAGTCTCTAGCCACTTGTCTCTGGCAAAGAGCAACCCTGCTGTTTTTTGTAGCTGGCTGCTACCTGTGTACTTTTTTGGGCTCTGGTACTGTAGGCTGGGGATCCCTACTTATGGTTTAGACCCCACTCTTCTCAGGCAGATCCAACTGGCTGCTTCAATATTCCTCTGGCGCTGCCATCTGAGGGTGCCCCACCAGCCTTCTTGAGTCTCCTCCACACTCCTTACCAGTCATTTGCGCTGAACTGACTCTTCTGTCTGTCCAAGATTATAAGGCTTCTCTCTCACTATTGTTCAGTTGTTTGTACTGGGTGATTTCTCTACAATTTAGTTGTAATTCCAGATTGGTACTGGGAGGAGGTCAGTGTGGCTTCCATTCACTCCTCCACCATCTTGCCCTCCTCTCTATTATTGTATTCTATCTTATTTTCTACAACCCATGGTACCTAAACAGTGAGTTCTCTTCATGTAAGTGTTCCATAAGGATTTTGTGGTATGTGGTATGAATTACTTTCCTGTAACTGAAAATATGATTCAAGTGATTGGCATGTGGTCCCAGTGTCCCTTTCTTACATTGTTTATACACTCTTCTTCAGAATCTGCGGCAACTGCCTTGAGGGCTTTTTTCTATTTATTGTTTTATCTCTTTAGCACTGATGAATTCGGATAAATATGAAAGCATGAATGTGGGTTTTTATTATATATCCTTTAAAACCCTCTTTTCAGAATTTGCCATGTATAATTTTTTTAAGAATGTGATCATTTCAGTCCTAGCCTGAAAATTACCTCTGCTTCTCAAAAAATGACTTAGTCTTAAAAATTTTCTTTTTTTACCCTTAGCCAAGGACATACTTATTGATTTAGAGAGAGGGGAAGTGAGGGGGAAGGAGAAGAGAAACATTAATGTGAGAAAGAAACATTGATCAATTGCTTCTCGTATACACCCTGACTGGGTACTGAACCTGCAACTTAGGTATGTGCCCTGACCAGGAATCAAACCCATGACCTTTTGGTTTATGGGATGATGTTCCAACCAACTGAGCTACACTGGCCAGGGCTTAAAATTATTTTTAAAGAATGATTTTTCTGCAAATTATTTTAGAGTGAGTGAGACTACAGTTACCAAAAACTTAGATAAGATTTTTAAGCTTAAATAGGGGTCATTATTAATCAACTGCCCCCAAATTAGTACTTACTATGTGCAATAATAAGTACTTACTATTCCCTGTTAAGAAATAGTTCTCAGAAGTCAATGACATACATAAAACAATCAGAAAACAATTAAGTAATAGTATGTGAGTTTTTGTCTTTACTTGCAAACCAATTTCAAAGGAAGAAATCAAGATGAACTTGAGTAGTTGGGGAAGCTGCTTCAAAGGTATCAAAATGGCCTAATATTTGAACTGACCTGAAACTAAGTCATGACATTAATATAGCAGATGGGGAAAGGAGGATATCTTCAGACCGTCATTTCTCTCAATGAGTGACAAGAACGCTGAGCATGGCACGTAAGAGGAAGGGAGTAGGGTGGCTTGATTTGATAGGAGTGCATTCATGTGGGTAAGTGTGGTGGCCTGGGGCTGGGAGTAAATTGGGTTGACAGATAGGGTGGAAACAAGGAATGGACAACCTAGGAAATCAGACAAAGGCATTAAATGCTTAGGCAAAGCAAGCTGAAGAGTGTGCCTTCAAAAGATTCCCCTCGCCGCCTGATGGATTGAAGTAAAGGAGTCTGAAAGCTGGCAGCTGGATCAGCTAAATCTGAGAGACACTTCAAAGGACTCTGTTGGAGCAGGGAAACAGAAAAGATGAATTTGTATGTTCTAGCCTGTGAAAAAGATATTTCTATTGACAAAGTTAATACTTAAGATAGAGAGTTAGGGTTCTTTGTGGGTTTTGGGTTTTTTTGTTTTTGTTTTTGTTTTTTGCTTGTTTTATTTTGTTTTGTGGTTTCTATTGCTTTTGAAAGGGGGACATGCGAATTCAGTTCTAGACAAATAAGCATTAGAATGATGTTAGGATAAGAAGGAAAAAGGCCCACAAGACAGTAGTAAGAAAACAATTAAGGATAGAAATGATATGTCATATCTGGAGATTCATATTTGGAAATTTTGAGTGGATGGATGAGAAGCTCCAGCTGACTCCATAAAAGTGAATGAGAGATAAGAGAGCTCCTGTTCATTTTGAAACAGAATGATTGAAACATAAACTTCTACAAACTGACCTTGCTGTTGGTTCCTTCCTCGAACCATTAGTAGACAGTCCTATGCAAAGGGATACACTCTAAAATGACAAGTATTTAAAGCAGATATGTGAGTGGTCAGAGATGGGTGGAGATATACTTCATGATTTTTATCCCTTTAAAAATATCATGGAAGAAATGGGCCCTCGGAACCCATGGAAATGTAATCAATAAGAAAATCCCACCAAACAATTGACTCAAAATCAAGTTCAATACTGTCATGACTCTAGAAAAGGGCTTGAATTAACAACATCCAAACAAGTCTCATTAATCACCAAAAAAACACCTTAAATATATCCTACCACTTTAGCCTAAAGAACTTTAAAACTAAAGGCTTATTTCTAAATGCTTTTTAATATCTCAAAAGTTGAAGGCAAAAATAAGGAAATCCTGCAAAAGCACCTTTGATGCATTAATGAAATGCAATACAGATGCATTTGTATATCACTAACTACAAGTCTTCAGTGAATATGGCATTTTTTTCTTTTAATAAAGCAGGCTTAAAGCATGCCTTTGGGATTTATTTTAATGTCTATAGACTTTGTTGTTTGGGACAGAAAAAAATCTCCATGGCATAATGGCAATTTATCTTCTTAAGTTTTTTAATAATATGATTGACAGGAACTGAATTTTGAAAGTGTTGCTAGTTATTCATGTAATAGCAACATTTTAGCATAAGAATAAATCCAACCATTTATCTTTTTAAGTGTAAGACCTCTAATTTCAGATCCTGTGGTCATTCTACAATATCCCATCTGTCTCTGAATATCTGCTTCATTCCTCTTCCCCATTTCCCTCCTTCAAGGTTTGGCGAGAATCCCAACCAGTACATGAAGATTTTTCTAAGTACCTATATTTGTGTGGTGTTATCTCTCCCCCTTGAAACTTATACAACTTATTTAATTTTATCATATTATCATTTAATATCATATATGTGTGCTTATATTACACACATGTATGCATTTATATGTTTGCATATATTATACACACATACACATTTATGTTTGCATATAATTATACACACATATACCTACAGAATATAATACATACTGTATACAGAGACTCACTACATGCATATATAGTATGCAGTAATATAGTTTATATGTAGTGTGTATATATGGCATGCATATATGACATATACACATATATAATACATATATAGTGTCATATATACACATGCATTTGACATTATATATGATGTGTTACACTTATATGTGATGTATACATGCTTACACATATATGTGATATACATGGCACACATATGATGTATACACACTTATATAGAAATTTACAATTTATTGAGGGGTGACTAATCCAGGCAATAATACATATATAATGTTATTCAATCCTCTCCGTAATCCTATAAATTGATTATTAATATTATTTCCACTTACAGTAAAGGCAATTGAGATTTAAAGAAGCTAACTGAGTTTCATCTAATTTCACAACTAATACTGAGTAGTGAAGTTGAAATTAAAAATCCAGACATGGAATATCTTAGGTAGGCAGCATAAAATAATATGTTCCTCACCCACTGGAAATTTACTTATACTACCCAGAATAAAGCAAAAACTGTGAATGATAAAGAATGTTTCATACGATATGGCAGAGAGGCACATCTGAGAATCGTATATGTTATGGACCATCAAAGGGCCACAGTTTTGTAGTGAAGGGTGGTAGTTTACGGTGGCTCACTTTTTTTCTCCACGGTGAAAATGCCCTCATTGTCAGCCTAGGAGATGGGGTACAGGGCCTTCCTACCCACCCACTAGCCTCTGCCTCTAGCATGTCAAAAGCTACCGAGTGTGTGGAAGTCAAGAATTACCAAATTTCTGGCTTCATGGATCAATGAAATATAGTGTTGGCAATTTCTTTTTCAAATAAAGATGATAGAAAAAAAGACCTACCATATAGTAATGTGATTATTTCATAAAACAATAGATATTCTGATACCAGAAAATAAGGAGAAGTTCATCTCAGAAAAGCACTATATTTTAAAGTGAGAGACTTTTAAATATGTTAAAATTATTTCACTGTTTTCTATTCCATTAAATTTTTATTTATCCTTGGACTGATAAAAATAAAAATCAAAAGCTTTTGTGGAGAATATGGCCAGACAGCTCGGACCGAGGAGGGCTTTTCTTGCCAGTGGATTGTGTAGAATATACTGCCAGCCTCTTGTCTTCAGTTCACCATGGCTTCTTCAGATATTCAGGTGAAAGAACTGGAGAAACGTGCCTCAGGCCAGGCTTTTGAGCTGATTCTCAGCCCTCTATCAAAAGAGTCTGTCCCAGAATTCCCTCTTCCCCCTCCGAAGAAGGATCTTTCCCTGGAGGAAATTCGGAAGAAATTAGAAGCTGCAGAAGAAAAGCGCAAATCCCATGAAGCTGAGGTTTTGAAGCAGCTTGCAGAGAAATGAGAGCACAAGAAAGAAGTGCTTCGGAAAGCAATAGAAGAGAACAACAACTTCAGTAAGATGGCAGAAGAGAAACTGATCCACAAAATGGAAACCAACAACGAGAACCAAGAGGCACAGATGGCTGCCAAGCTGGAGCGTTTGCAAGAGAAGGACAAGCACCTTGAAGAAACGCAGAAGAACAAAGAATCTGAAGATCCTGCTGATGAGACTGGCGCTGACTGATTTGTTCTGAGAACTCACTTTCTGCCCCGCCCCTTCCTAAATAGCCGAAGGCTGCACTGGCCAGTGTCATTTTATTTTTGTCCTCCTGACAGATATGCTAGAAGCCAATGTAGGACCATAGGTAGAACCAGACTGAATGATGTTGTTTTAGGGGATAAAGGAAGTGTTTTACTCCTTTCCTAAAGTGTTGAATCTTTCTAATGTAGCTATTTTTCTCGTTGTATCTTTTGCACTCCAGTACAATTGGGTCAATGACTAGTACTGTCAATGGCTAGTACTGTACTGGCTCTGTGAAAACATGTGTGTGAAAACAGTATGTAATGGCTTCTTTCAAATTCTTAGATGCTGAATATCTGTTTCCTTTTAAATCCCAATTCTGTCCCTATCTTACCAGATGCTAATGTACTTGAATGGTTAATAAAACTGCACAGTGCTGTTAAAAAAAAACAAAAAAAAAACAAACAAAAAAAACCTCTTGTGAATTAACACCACTGTTAAGACAGCTTTAGGGAAGCACCACTCTAAGCTGTATGGATTCGAAGAGTAGCAGGCCCAGAATAATGCTCCCGCCATTGTCTGTTAATTTTATGTGTTACTTCTCACAGAGCAGTGCTTGGAAATATAATGTCTTAATTCACAATAGAATCTCTCTGGTGGTAGCTGTTCCAGATGGTCCATCAGGGACCATATTTTGTTTTATTAAGTTGATCAAAAATGCCTGTGCTAGTCTTTATGCTTCAGACCAAGGACCTTCCTTGTCAGTGTACATGTGCACTTCTGCTTATAAAGAAAGCCAGTCCTGCCAAAAGTGCCCCTAGGGGCCACTTAACGCCATCACCTAGCTCGGTTTATGGTTCCAAAAACACACTCTGAAGTTACAAGCATGATTGAAAAATCCTCACTAGAGAACCTCTGTTCTCTGTTTTCGGTTTTTTTTTTTGGTTTTTTTTTTTGTGTGTGTGTGTGTTTTCAGTTGTAAAATAATGGACTAGAACTAGGTTATCTTCAAGGACCGTTGCAGTTCTTAAAAACTGTGGTTCTATTAAACACACAAGCATCATAACTTGATATTTATGATCACGGTTTGATTTGTCTCAGGGTGCTCAGCAGCCAAGTTTAAGAAGAATACTTTCATTTGTTGATTTCCTAATGCCAGAAATTGTAACAAGAATTACAGGGGGAAATATCATGCATCAAATTTAAAACCATAAGAAATTTTGAAGATTGAAGACAATGTAAATCCTCCACTGATGTGGAGAGTGGAGAGTGTTCCCCTACGTTTTCATTTTTTCCTCACGTAGGGAAGTCTCATTTTTCTGTCTGCCTGCCTTTGTTCATGGAAGTGGCCTCTTGCCTTTAATTTGTGTTTGCTATTGGAGGCAAACTTTTTACAGTAAAAGGGCACACATAAATAACCATGTGTTCGTAAACGACCATAAACACGCCTCATAAATAGAATAAAAAGCCTCATTCCTCGTTTGGAAGATAGGGCATTGTCTTTTTGACAAGCTTTGCTCTCAAGCCTGAGAGACACCATTAGAACACTTTCCCCTTCTTCCTAATGGAACCACTGAGACTGCAGTGGCAAACATTAGCGTCTCGCAATTGTGCATCGGAGAAATGAAAGATGTCCCCCACCCCCTGGAGTGTGCTTTCATTTTAACTATGGCATACAATGAGGCACAGAAATAAAAGCAGCTTCAAGACAAATCCCGTTTTCCTCTTTAGCCCTTTAGTGTGGTTCTACTGTGAGAAAATATAAACATGTCTACTGTTTTCATATATGCCAAAGTCTGATGAACTGGAAACGTACAAGAAAGACCTTATAAGCAGGGTGGGCCCTTTGTGTCTGACATGTATTTTTTTCACTTAGCTACACATAGGCTAATAATTGTGTGATCCACTTCTGCTTTGCTGCCCATGGAGCAATGGGAGGAAAAAATGCCTCAGCAATGTTTTTGAATAGAGAGGGAGAGTAGAATAAAAAGAAGAGTGTCGTTTAAAATATATCAGATTCTTAAGACAGAAAAAAATTTCTTGAATGTCAGTGCAGAACTAAATATGGGAAAGAGCACTTGTCTGAGATCTATCTGTTCATTCATTTATAGGAAAAGCCGCAGAGGTGCTGTGAATATTAAATATCGAAATTCAGGTTAGCAAAGATGCTTTATATAACCCTAAACCAACTGATTTACCCAGTAGGCAAAAACTTAATCAAATGGTTTTGGTTTTTGTTTTTTTAAAGGTGTTGAATTTCAAAAAGGTGGTTCCTCTAGCACAGAACATTCTATTTCTAATGAATAAAGGACACCGTATGTGTTAAGTTTCTGTTATCTCAAATTATTTCATGGGTATTCTGTCCTTAAACAATGGACAATAGAGCAGGCACCTCAATGAAAAGTTCAGAGGGATATGTTGAAGTGTATTAGAAATCATGACCTGCAAAAGATGATGATATCAAAGTACTGGGAAGTTCCCTTCCATGTTTAAAAAGTATGCCCAGACTTACTATCTGAACTGACAACACTCAGACACAAGAGGAATCCAAGCTCTCAAACTAGTCATGCTCAATAGGAATTTCAGCACTCAGGGCTAGAGGTCTTCTTGAATTCCCTCTATTATGTTCAACTGGCCAACCAGGGATTAACACTTTAAAATGTTATCACTAAAAATAAAAAAGTTAAATCATGCTAATACACAATCAAATCTGTAGGTATTCGTATTTATATTCTAGTGATTTGGGTGCACAGGCTGAGGATAAGGCACATCTTGCAACTTAGATATTGACTTTATAACTACTAGTTGAGAAGATAGTATCTCCCTGCAGAATAAATTGTTAGTGATTGTGATTTAAGAAGTATAGTAGCTCCATTCTGACAGGAATGCATCTTGCAGCACATTTTTAAAGAACAATATAATTGCATCCACATCATCAAAGCAGCGATGCACCAGGAAGCCCTGTCATTTTCCTTACGCAGCAACGGTCGGAGCCTTTCTACTCACTCACAATCACTGTGGTTTGCTCAGATGCATTGAAAGCCCAGCAGTCCTTCCTGCCTTACATTGCTTTTATGAAGCAATTAATGAGACTTCCCCCCTTGTTTTAGTCATTTTCAGAGCAAACTAAGATCACTGCCCATTTCTGTCATACTTTATATGTCCTCAGGCTCCACTACAGCCTGAATACATTTAAATTATTCCTCCTGAGATTTATCTCAGGTGTCTATATCACAAGTAAAGTGAGAGTCAGGTAAATGCATGTCATCTCAAATTTCGAAATAGGGCTACTTTTTGAAACATGAGAAAGTTGTCTGGATGAATTTAATATAGTCTAGTCATGCTGAACTTGCACAGTGCTTAGTCCTTTCAATGTGACACCAGAGTAACTACCAGCAGATTAACTTATAATGCATTACTTATGATATGTGCCTGCCAATGAAAACCTCTGGAATATTAAAATCACCTGGATGTATTTTTAAACTAGTAACGTCAGCACTCAACCCAAACAAGTTAAATCAGGATCTTGGGAGTGGAGGCATCCAAGATATTGGTACTCTTAGAAAACTCCCTAGGTGATATCAATGTGCAGTTAAGAACAACTCTTCTAGAATAGATAGGATTACTCAGTGCAGCAATAATTCTTACTTTCAAAGAGAGACATGACAGTGTACATTGCTGTTGTTATTATCATTAACCGGAAAATCACATTTAGTGTTTTGGAAGAAAGTTTCTTCTGTATGAGGGCAGATACCATTATGTCATGAATTCTTCCAATATATCAGTGAAGATCTATGTTTACCCCCTATTTAGAAGGCAAACTTCTAAAGGTGGAAGGTCAAGATGCAGCTTTCTCTTGTCAGACCTTGAACCTCTGCCTTCCAGTATTAAGCTGGGCACCTTTCACTAGACTGAATTGTGGATGGATATCCAAATCAGACACTGCAATAGGTAGAATAAGACCCCCATCAAAGATTCCATGTCTGAATCCCCAAAACCTGTGGATATATTACCTTACATGGCCAAGGGGAGTTTGAATATGTGATTAAGTCAAGGATCTTGAAATGGGAAGATAGTCTAGGTGGCCCCAATATGATCACAAAGGTCCTTATACTTGGTAGAAGGAGGTCAACATCAGAGAGATTCGAAGAGGACGCACTGCTGTCTTTGAAGGTGGGAGAAGGGGCCACAACCACGAAAGCTCTTGCATTCTATTCTATTGGTCAAGCTATAGATTCAGCCCAGATTCAACTTTTCAAGGAGTAGAGTATCAAAGAATTTGTGGCCATGTTTATTATTTTACACGTATTATTTTACATAATGAATATATGTAAATAATGCCTTATTTTACCTAGAAATTTAAATCCCTGTAATCACAAAATGCAGTCATGATTTAGGGAAAATCAGAAGAAATAGCAGTGTGTCTATCAATGCAAGATATTTCCCCAAAATTATTCAAGAACCACTCTGAATGGTTGTCCCCAACTCTACTAATTTGTTCATTTCTGTACATCAGTCTCCATCTGTTTAGATAAAGAGTACAGTTTATCTAAGCTTTTAAAATGGGTTCCTTTCCTCTCATAATTATAGACCCATTATCATACTGGGTAGTTAATATAAAATTCTCTTTCCTCCTTGACAAATTGAAAACTGAGGCTTCTCCAACCAATGGCCTGCATTGGAAGCTGACAAGTTACAGGTACAGTATTTCTTCTATTAAATATGCTGTATTTTTAGCAATTCATGGAAAATCTGGAACAAACCCAAAAAGTTAACTAACACATTTTGTTTTCTTTTCTTCAGCTTTTGATTCTGTAAATAGTAATGGACTGTGAAGTATAAATTCCTATACAAAATATCTAGAAGGAGACAGGCAAAAATATAAGTGATTTTTCTCTGTTAATGGAAATATGTCTTTTATTTTTATCTATCCAGAATATAAATGGTTTCTGCCATAAAACAATAATAAAATTTAAAATGAAGGGTTATAGACAAATTCTCAGAAAAAAATTTTCTTCTCTAGCAAATTCCCTCCGTGCAGCAGTATCCATTTTTAATTATTTGCACAACGGCTATAACTAAATAACTAAAATATCACATTTAGTAACTACAGCTGGTATTACACATCATAACCTGTTTGCCTTGCAGAGGAAAGGATAAATTACACGATTCAACACCAGGTGTCCTCTGAATGTTTTCTTAAACAGAAAATCGTACTTTGTGTGCCCCTCAAGATACATGCATGTTACAATATTCCAGGTGAAAATAATTACAGCCCGACTGTAACATAAACACTTGAGCGATGATCACTCCTTTGAGAATGCAGATTACAACATATCCGCAGCGATCTCTTGAGGACTGTCTGGGTGTTGTAGACCATCAGCCCCCTCAGTTCGTGCCTAAGCAGCCATGGTGTAGCTTTCTCGGAAGGCCTGCGTCACGGGAGGAGAGCCCTGGCTGTGAAAGCTTATGGCTTTCTCTTTCACTGGTGACACCAAGTCACCATGCTCAAGACATTTGTTGCTTAAGAGAAGATGATCTCAGAGCTACTCTGGTCCAGGTCTTATCAGAACTTCAGTTAGAAGTAATAGCATTCATGGGCCTGACTCACATAGGCCAGCATCTATCCTCGAGAGATCAGACAGAGTACCAGAGACTCCTTCCCTCCCATTTCTTACCTCATCCTTCCAAACAACACAATGCTTTTACTTAACTATTTTGAATAATGCCATGTCATAGAACCTGATAAGAAAAGCTCTAGGCAGGTCATTATTTTATTTACTACAAGGTACAACCAAGGTTGTCATTTGCTATGGGACACTGTATGTACCATATGAAGAAACTTACCTCCGTTCATAATGCAGCTGTGCTTTTCCTGAATATCTAGCTTATTTCAGTCACAATCACAGTGTATTAGGTAATTTTTGTGTTTTCCTCCACCTCGTGGATGCTAGAAAACCGAGAATCAAGTTTTTGTACTACCTCAAGAAGGATATGGGATGTCACACTGGAAAGTTGATACAATAATCTTGTTCCTGACGTCATTTCTGGCATCTATCCTCCTTTTTCCCTTCATCTCAGACTCCTCTTTATTTTGACCTTATGTTTTCATGGTGTTCTCTATTGGATCTCTATAAGTTGTGTGAATTTTGGAATAAGAAAGGGTAGAGAACACATTAAACTAAATACTCCTAATTCTCAGCCATCATGTGATCAAGGCATGTTCTCTATTCCAAAGTGAACCATATTAGACCAACTACAGGGATCATCATCAAACCAGTATTGGGGCAGAGGGCTGGATTTAAAGAACATGTTTTGTGAATGTAAGTAAATGATATAATCTTCAAATAAGAAGATGGATTCCTAAAGTTTGCATCCTAAAATTGGAGTTGTCAGTGAGTGGTTAAGTACTATATTCTCTACTGGAAAGGTAGAAAGAGCATTAACAGAAAATTATTTGGGGGAAGAAGCACCGTCATGATAAAACTGTATAACTTTCTTCCATAGTGAAAAACAATGAATGGACCTTAACTTGATGTCTGCAGTTGCTTTTTTCATAAAGAATTTAGTTATATGGTCTTAATAATATTAACAATCGTATGTGATGCAGCTTTGGGGGGATGGTAGTTGATTTTACTCACAAATATAATTTTAATATTTTTTACAGATATACAATAGAATTAATATCAAAGAAAACAAAATGAAATATTAAAGAGAACAAAGCTATTAGAAAGCAGATCACCAGTGCTGGAGAGCTCAGCTCTGATAGCTTTATGCCCTGTAGATAACAGCCTTTCTACTATTATAAATAGAGTAGAGAAGATATACATCTGTTTGTTTGTTTTTTAAATGACCATATAGCTTATCTATTAAGTGCTGCTGACTTGTGTTACTTTACCCCATTGCATAATTAAATTTGTAATGTTGTAAAAGCATACAAAGGTTTGGCATTCTAGGCCATCCTCCATCTTCCTATGCTTTGAGAGTAGAGCAAATAAACACTGTTCTAGCTGAGTGTTTTAAAGCATTCCATTTGCACTATCTTAATAAAACCAACAATTAGAGGGTGGTTCTATGAAGTCAACCATGTTCCACCATATTCCAAATGAAAAAAAGAAAAATGCTAACAGGTAATGTGTAGGACTCTATATATAATTTATCATTTTTGGTCTTTAACCACATTTTCAGTATTAGGTGGTGAAATGAACAATATTCTTTGATGGATGACCAGGGAGTTATGGTGATTATTTAACTTGAACTGCCTGTCATTTTTAGGTATTTTTTATTTGGAAGACAGCAGAGCTAGAAGGAAGGGGGTACAACAAAATTCTAGACTTTTCTTCCTAAAAGTAGTTCCTAGGCTACCACCCTGGTAAGGACTTTGTTTTAATTAATAATGTAATTAATTTTTTTAAACATTTATGTAATTATATCAAAAGTAGTTGAAAATCATCTGTTCTCTTAAGAGTAAAGATCCTGTGGTCTTCCAACATTTACTTGCCACACAGAAATTCAGCATAAAGTGAAATCAATTTAGTCAGAGTTTTTCTACCAGTCAGAGATAAAACTACAGTCTCTTTATGGAGTTTTAATTCCAGCGAAAAACCGTGCTGGATGTCTTAATGGACTTAATCACATCGGGAAGGATATATTTTTAGTGTCTGAAGGCACAGTGAGAAAAGCCCCTATACCATTTCATCATCTGAAAGTGTATATTTAGCATATCTCATACACAAGACCTTGTGTCACAAAAAGTTCCAGAACATGAACTACAAATTAAATATCAGTAACTTCCTACTTGTTCTTTCTTGCTTTGTTCCTAATTTGTGATCAGAGGCCACACAGTCAGAGGATGATTATTTTTGATTCAGAAAAGAATCCTGTCAGATTCTCAACATACTGTCAGAGAAGACACTTAGCTGAAAAAATTTAGCTTTATTTACTAATCAAACAATCTTTGTTTCATCTATGGAAGCTAACTACTGGTTATGTTACAGGGATAAGACAAATTAAGAGGAAGAAATTTAAAGGGAGACTCACTGCTGTCTAAGAGAAACAGTATTCTCTGGGCTCCCCAAGGAAGCAAATCTACAGAGAAAATGATATTTTCAAAATAAAAGCTCGATATTTCCAAAGTCTTGTCCTATGCTTGTTTCTTATCCACTCAGGATCCTCAGTACACAGGGTGGTCTTAACTACAAGAAAGAGACACCACTGATGCCCTCCTTTTCACTCAGGACCAGACGAGCTAAGGGGAAGAGGTTGACTTAATTTCTTTTCCACTTTTGCGCAGAAGCCTTCTCCTTCTTTCTCTAACCTAAGTGCCTAGGAGAAAAGAAGTGCCTCAATACAGTATTCCTTTCCTGGTGAGTTTGTCTTTTTCAGAGATTTTCTTCATTCCAGGCTCTCAAATTCCTACTTAATTTAGACTAATGGATGGAATATCTTGCGCAATGTCATGAATGAAGTGAGGTTCACAAAGTAGTAAGCCATAGTCGTCCATTTCCTGACAGTCCTGACTACACCAACAGGCAACTGGTCTCTCAGGAGAAATAATTTTCATTGTTATTACTTATAAAAATCAGGATGATATATTTGGAGACACTATTTGAGTTGGAGAAAATTCTAAAAACTACAAAAATTAAAATTTAATTTTTTAATAGATAATGGCAATGTGTTGTGAAAAGGTTAATCTTCTCTTTTGCTTATAAACTAATTATTTTTGGGTGGTTTATAAATTGTTCAAGGTCAAAAATTATCAAGGCTTGAGGCAAATAAATTTTGGTGGTTAAATTTAAGACAGAATTAAAGGCACCACAAATTTCTCCCTGGAAAAACAATGGAACACTGGTTTTACTTACAGCAACTAAGCACCTAACACAAGACTGTATTTAACAAAAATGAATGAATCAATGAGAATGAATGAATGAAATGCCACATACTGAATAAAATGTACTCAAACATTTAAAAACTGCTTAATGACCACAACCAAAGAGACAAAAAGTACAGATAAATCTGGAGTTTTTTACCCAACACTGAATTTTATCCATGCTTGTCTCTGACTTTGGGGCTGTTCTGGTCTCTAACCACAGTGGTCTCCAAGAATGTAAAAACCAGTCTGTGATCACACCAGTATTTATCCCCATCTATACATTTCACAGTGGAAATTCAGATATTGCTGGCCATAACCCTAGCATGTCAACAGGGAAAATTTGCATAAAATAGGTTGGACAGATGGCAAAAGCATGAGACTAATTGCTACAAGGAAAACATTCTTCACTGTTGCTCCTTGTCTCTATCTGACAAAGATAAAAGTACTGAAAACCCCCAAATATGTCAACCCAAAGGGCCAACCAATTGCCATAGATATTAATTCCTAAGTAGTGGATGGCAAGGTGCATCTTTGGTATTCAGGATCCAAAATACACAAAAAAGGCTCTCATATAGCCCAACCAATAACGAAAGAGGATTCAAATTATCAAATAGATTGGTTATATGCTACAGATAAATTTCAGTATTTAGAATAACCAAAAGGATGAGGTTAAGGATATTTGACATTTTAAAAGTCAGGGTTGTAAAGTGAAAAATGCTGATTTAAAAATAAAAGAAAAAGATAATATTTTCCCCACAAATTTATTTTTTTAAGGTTTTATTTATTTTTAGAGAAAGGGGAAGGGAGGAAGAAAAAGAGGGAGAGAAACATCAATGTGTGGTTGCCTCTCATGTGCCCCCTACCAGGGACCAGGCCTGCAACCCAGGCCTGTGTTCTGACCGGGAATTGAACCCGCAACCTTTTGGCTCACAGGCCGGTGATCAATCCACTGAGTCACATCAACCAGGACTTTTTTTTAACTACAAATTTACATAATTTACATGATGAACCCAAATCCAGTAGCTTGGATTGTGGCTACAGAGTAAATTTTGTCTCATATTCACTGATGGCATCATGTTTTCAGCATCATCAGACATTTTTATGGCATGTTTGTTACTCACTAAAAACAACCACGTTCTGTGGTCCAGAACCTGAAACGGACTTCAGTTCAGTACAGCTGAAGTACCTGGAGTTCAGGAAGGTGAAATTACTGCTTCTGTCACTTGGATTTCATTCCAAGGCACAAAAGAAAATCTTTTCCATAAAACACCTTAAAAATAATCAAGTATAAACATTTGTTTTACATGTGGTAGGCATTTTCATTTTGAACCTATCTTTGAGTATCAAGAAGCAGAATGAAAAGCTTACAGCCTAAAGACATTTATTTGTAGTAGAAATGTCACTGACCAGTGGACTGGGATATGTGAGTAGGCTCAACACTGGGCCTGATACACGCTCAGAATGTTCATGAGACAAGTAATCAGAAAGAAATAACTGCATTTTAAGGAAGCAGCATGGGTCAGGGGGATGTGACAAGTTCAAAATATGACATACAGTAAGGACAAAGGGGATGGTACAGTGCGGGTGACACCATTAAAGGGTAGCGTTTTGTAGAGTAAGAAAGTAGGTGACTCAAGATTTTCTAGAGAGCAAACCAAGACAAAAGATTTTAATAGAAGTGACTGAGGACTGTTTTTGGAGCCATCTGAATATTTGAAATAGACACAGATACAAATTAGACTTCTCAGTTGGATTATGTTTCTGCAAACAAGACATCTTTCTAGGAATTTGTGACATGGTCCATGGATTTATATAATACAGACAGTAAGAGCTACCAGATCTGTATTTTCAACGTTGATATCCCCTTAAACTCCAGACCATAGATCCAACTACCTATAGATATCATTCACCTGTTGCCTCAGAACCCAACATATCCAAATCTCCCTTAAAGCTCTCTGTCTCCACATTTTTTCCTCTTCCTTTCCTGCATCACAAAGCCAGTGAATTACATCACTAGCCATCCATTTTCCTAAGGAAGATACTGAGTTCTTCTTTGAATCCTCTCCACCCTCTTTCCTTTCACTTCCATTCTCCAAAGAGTGGATTCCATCTGCCAAATAACTTTCAAATCTATGCATTTTCTTTCCGTTTTCAATGTCTCCAGGCCAGTTCAGCACAGGTTCATCTTTCATATATATTTCTGTAATTGTCTCCAAATAGCCTTCAAACTTGCCCCATTCCAACATGTTCTCTAAACTATAGTCAAATTGATTTTTATAAGCTGGAAACCAGGGCATGTTACACCCCTACTTGAAATCCTTTAATGTCAATTCATGGACTTTAGGATAAGTTATTCATTCCTAAGGAGGTTTGCAAGGCCTTTTATGATCTGATTCTTCCTGATCTTTCAGCTCAGCTCTGGCACCACTTTCATCCATTCTAAACCCAGTTACGTTGGAAATTTTTCAGTGAGTTCCTTCTAGCTTCAGGGACTTTGTATATGAAATCTCTTCTAGTCCTTTTTCTTTTTCAAAGCGATATTGTTATTCATCTTTCAAACTCCATTTCATTACTAGTCATAATAAGAGTAACAATCATGGTAGTTATCATTCATTAAGCACTTCTATGTGCTTAGCAGTACACATACACTTTTTTATTTGCATAGTAGATCCATGAGGAACTGTATCAGATGACAATTTATAAATGAGGTAAGTGAGGTTAAATCAAGTGAAGTTATTTACTACAAATCTGTTGCCTCTTACCTATCATCTTGCTGGCCCACCAACCCTGGCTGGGTCTCTGCTCTTGCCCTCCACATCATCTGGACGGTCCTCAGGGGAGGCACTTCCCACTACTGTCCCTCTTTTCTTGCTTGCTGTTTGTTCTCTGTTTCTGTTGTCAGTCTTCTTACATATCATACTCCGGACAGCAGCACCTATCACAGTAGCAGACAGGGAAGGCATTCCAAAAATAATATTTATTGAGTTGATAAAATAATACATATGCTTTTCTTTGAAGTTCCCTTTGATTCTCAGAAGGGACAAACTCTTAGATTTCATTATTTATTAACCTTCACCTGTGCCCCTTATCCTGAGAGGGCGACACTTTGTTGAATGAAAAGTAACAAAGCTCCACAAAACTGTTGGGAATGCCCTGCTTTTCCTTCACTCTTTACCTCAAAAAGATAAAAAATCGAATTTGATCCAGAAAGATCCCAAGTGCAGAAAAAAGAGGAACGCAGTAAAATCCAAGCTGCTATTTTCAAGTATGTTTAAATTACAAAATAGCCAAATTCTGCATAAACTGTACTGGTAAAACACAAGCTCCTTGTTCTTTTCTGTGTCACTAGCGACTCTTGCATTATTTAGTGAAAAAGAATCCTCTCACCAACATGAGCCAAGTAACTTGCTCATTGAGCAAAACCAAAAGAGGTGGGGAGTGATATTTCATCCATAATTTCAGCATATATTATAGTAAAGAGAGACCTGCACAATCCGATCACATAACAGCAGCCCAGAGGTCTGTTCAAGGTATTACAAGCTCTTCACTGTTTAATTATGGAAACACAAGCCATTTAACCTCTTGGGGCTTTTTTAAAATATAGAATGTGATACATGATCCTTATTTGCCTCTGATGTCATTAAGATTATAAATAAAATAATAAGTTGAGAGTGCTTTTATGATTGTGTACCAATGAAAAGGAATTGTAAATTTCACATTATTAGTGCCAATACTTTTATTCAAGTGTGAATAGTTTATTTAGGTAGAATCATAAAGAATGCACCATATTTTATACTATCAAGGTTCTATTTATCATTTATTGCCTATTTTTATGTGCTCCTGACATAGTCAAAAGATCCCACTGATTTATCTCACAAATAGAGAAAAAATATTGAGTGATTCAGGCAAACATAAATGTAAAAACCCATAAAATATGTCCTTTGAACTAAGGCAAGTTTTATATTTAGTACATGAAAGTAAACTTTTCTGAAATATCCCTTTTTTTTTAATAAATAAAATAAATAATCTCTATCTTCCCAAAATGTAGACACTACATAGGTCAATATTTAAATGCCTTTTTTTAATAGTTTTTTTATTGTATTTTTTCCACTATCATTTTTTCTCCTATGTCCCCATTCCACCTATACTAATAGTGCTAAGGGTTTTCTTCTTTTATCAAATATAAAGATGAAATGATTGGTATAGCCACAGTGTGGGAGGGTCATAGACAGGAGGAGAGCATCTCTTACATGAGTGTAGTTCTAGGCATAGAGAGGGAGAGCAGGCACTCCTTTCGATGTGGTGTTTGAGGCACTTCACAAGTAGGAAGAACTCAACAAGTATTTGCTAACTGAGTAAAGCTCAAAATTTACATTCCTGCCACTTTATAGAACCCCAAAACTCAAAATATCTAATGATATTTTTTAAGTCGCTGGAAAATACTCCAGTTGCAAATAGTCTTGTTTGCATGTAGCACAGAAACTATTTTTACCCAATTACTAATGAAATTTTTCTGTAGCCATGGGCATCTTTGTCACTTCTATCCACCACAGCAACCAAATAATAAACCCATTCCCTGCAAATTATCAGAGAGGTGTTGTCTATGTTCAGGGGTGAAAGACAAAGAGAAGCCGGTGATGGTGGTTATTAATAACAATAAATTATTTATGCAGTGCTGACAGAGGGCTCACTGATGGAGAAGTCACAGAATCAAAGCTAGACTCTTCTCTGCCTTAACGACTGAATTCTAAGAGAGAGAAGCAGTTCATACCTAAAATAAGCCTTGTCAAACTGAGGTTGCAGTTTATAATTTCAGAATTTCTTTGGCATAAGTTTCATTCTAAACAATTACTGAGACTATATTCTATACTGGTGACAACAAACAGCCTCCCAAAATTACACAAGATTAGGTACAATACAGTATATCTTCTTCTTTGCCATTACCTCAATTTTGTCAAAGCAAGAACTTAAACTATGAATAGCTATACTAAATTATGCAACTACTTTGACTATAATGTTAAAGATGTAGTTTGATTACAATATTTTTGTCATACTCACTTTATTTTTATCTGAAATGAGGGTAGATTTCCTTAAACAGTTTTTAAGACCAAGTTAAATGCTAGACCAAAATAGGCTGGAAATAATATTCCAGCATATTTTTATTCTCAGTATCTACTCCAATGAGGTATGATGGGAAATTGAGAAGCCATGGTCTCCCCAGAGCCTTTGGGGACAGCAAGCCTCTCCAGAGAAGGCTCAGGGACCTGGGCATTTAGATTTCTTAGGAAATCCACTTTAAATCTAAACTATTGCCCAGTCCAGTGACTCCCGAATAAGCAAATAACTCTCATAGACAGTTTAGGATCTGCGGATTCGCAGTGGACAGAGGCAATGGAAAACCAGGCAGCTGTCAGTCACAACCTTGATTCATTGCTCCAAGGTAGATTAGAAATGTGCAAAGGAGCCTTCAAACACTGCCAGCCACGGAGAGGAGCTGGAGTCTCCCAAACTGAAACCAAGACCCTACTATATGGTTGCTATTTTTAGGCTTCTTGGTCCAAATATATTCTTTTATTTTTTTCCTAATTTGTATTATTGTGGTAAAATACACACAAAAGAATTGGCCACCTTAACCATTTTCAAATGTACAGTTCAATGGTATTAAATACATTCATAATGCTGTGCAAACAGCATCACCATGTACCCTCAGTGCTCTTTCCTCTTGTAAATCTGAAAGTCTAAACCCACCAAACAATAATTGTTCATTCCTCCTCTTCTTAGCCCCTGGCAACCACCAGTCTCCTTTCTGTACCTATGAGCTTGACTATTCTAAGCACCTCATGTAAGGGGACCATATATCTGTCTTTTTTGTGACTGATTTATTTCACCTAGGATAATTTCCTCAAACAAATGCCAGAATTTCCTTTTTTAGACTGAATAACATTCCATTATAAGTACAGACCACATTTTGCTTATCCATTCATCCACTGACGAATATCTGGGTTGTTTCCATATTTTAGTTATTGTGACTAAATATGAATATACAAATATCTCCTAAAATCTCTGCTTTCAATTTTGGAAGTGGGGGATATACTCTCAAAAGTGAAATTTCTGGATAATGTGGTAATTCTAGTATTAGTTTTTGAGCAACTACCATACTGTTCTCCACAGCAGCTGTACCATTTACATTCCCACCAACGGGGTACAAAAGATTCTTTTCTACACATCTTCTTCAGCACTTGCTATTTCTTGTGTTTTTTATTTTGTGACTAGAAATTTTTTGTCTTATTTTAAAAAGAATTTCCCCTATACCTAGGTTATAAAGATAGCCAACTGTTTTCAAAAGCTTTCCAGTCTTTTTTTTTTTGATACTTGTTTTTACTATATCTTGTGTTTCAATTTTGAATAAACCAAAACAAGAACCAAATTCATTTTTTTCCATATGGATAACCAAGTTTTCTGTTCTGTTTATCGAACAGTCTCTCCTTTCCCCAGTGATGTGCCATGCCACTCCTACCGTATATCAAAATTCCATATTTACATATATATACACACATATGTATATATGTGTGTACATGTATGTATATGATTCTGTTTATTAAAAGCTGGTCAGTTTCTTGACTCCTTCACTAATTTCATACTATATTAATATAGTGTTGTAATAATAAATCTTTATATCTATCAGGAAAAGTCCTTCCTCTTTCTCCTCCTCCTTCTTCATTTTGGAGTTAGACACTAAAATGATTATCTGTCAAATGATAATTTCCCTGAGGGATGGATGCAATACTAATGAAGCCAAGACTGTGTTATCAGAATTGCAAGGAAGATAAAGTGTTCCAGGATCATAATTTCTACATCCAGAAACTTGTCTTTCTAATGGCTGTCAGTTGTCACACAAGGTAGAAAAAAGGGGTGATTTAACTAAAACCTATTTCGATTATTAAAAATATTGATTGTATGGAACTGTCAGCAGGGAGGTCTCTATGCTAGACATTAACACATCATTATAGCAAAGGCTGATGTTTTGAGGGGTTACTGTTACTGAATGTGGGTCAGGGCCTGGCCCAGAACCATAGAGGTTCTCCCAGGCACAGTTTCTTAGCAAGTGCCAAAGCCTCCAAGGAAATGTGATTGAAGGAATAAGTGCGAGGTGAATGGTTTTTAAGAGAAAATATAAAGTTTTCTCCATTACAGTTGGTAAATATATTTATAACCCTAAAAAGAAAAAGAAGAGGGAAATACTCATTTTCTCAGAGTATAATTCCTTTCCGGCTTTGAGCCTGTAGACCTGCAATGATTTACAACTGAACTAACATCTTTAATGTGTGAACTTTGAAACATCTGAAGACATAACACATGCTCCAGATATAGGCATTCAGAGACAACATGTCGTTTCAAAGGCTTTCTCCATGAATAACATTATTGACACATGCCCTGACAAAGTCTGTCAGATGTTTTCGTTTTCAAGTGGAAGAGACAGAGAGAGCCATATGGTACCCAGGGCAGATAGTCTCAGCTCACTAAAAGAGAAACACAGCATTTAATTCCAACTGAAACCTAGGTAAATTTTTAAAACAATGGTAAATCTTTGATCGCTATAGTAATTTTACACCTGTTATCAGACATAATTTTGGCTGAGAGAAATGTTCTCTCAGACATGAAATGCTCTGTTAATCAGAGGTAACTAAAAACATTCAAGCATTTCTAATAGTCTATTGAGTAGGTAACACAGAAACCTGCCTTCGTCTGGAGGTAGGTTGTTAAAGTGTGGAGACTTACACATTCGTTGATTCATTCAAGAACCACATGTGGGACAGGTAATGGGTTACAAGGAACAAAAAGACCGTGGTCCTTCTTCCCTCAGAGATTATGGTCCTTCTCTCAGTTCAGTGGGGGAACTACAAAGAGATTATTAAGAGTGATATTGAAGAGATGGAAAAGTCTACACAAAAAAAAGATAAAGGGAAGGAGCTCCTCACCTAGCTGGGTGTCCAAAGGTGGCCCCTGGGACCAGGAATAGAGATTCATGCCACACAATTACTTACCAGTTAATAAGTTGTAATAATAACAACTTTTAAAAAGTTATACCACTTTTCAGGTGATTTGTTTGTTTTATTCATAATGATTTTTTCATCCCAAAATATACTATATATGTTCTAAGAAGTAGTAGTTTGAAATTATAGTTTCAGGCAAAGACACAAACATTTACTCAAGATAAACTCTGTAGTCAACAAACATCATATGAAACAAATTTGAATTGTGTTCATGTTTAGAATAATCCAAAATATTTTCCTTTGTGTATGCAAGTCAAATGAGTGGGGTGAAAAGTTCAGATTTTCTATGACTTTCAATAACAAATGTGCACATGCACTTTTCCATGGGCTTCAAATCACCCCATGTTATGCCTTTATTTGCCCCAAAAGTGATTTTTTTCTATGCTACAATTTTTCTTTTAAATGTAGTTTAAGTGCAAGATAACCATGAGTCTTATTACATTTGAAAATCTGATGAGGAAAACATTGCAGAAAAAAAAGAAACTACAATCTAAGAATAAATGTCTCATACCCTTCCGTCCCTAAAACTCACCATTAGTCTTCTCTTCCTCATTTAGTACATACAATCAATTCTCAATACATTTCACTTTACATACACAGTACATTTCTTTACTTTCAAGCTTATGCTTCGCTTACATAAGCTGAATTTTATTGTGTTATTGCTAAATGTTTCTATCTATGGAAATTGTTTGGATATCTTATGTTGAAATGGAATACATCACGATGTTTCTCATTCAAATTAAACCTTTTTTTTTTTCAATTTAACAACTTTTCACTTAGTAGCAGGATTTTTTTAAAAATGTTGAAGTTGTTAAGTAAAGGATAAGTGTACAAGTCTGAGTTCAACCCTGGGCCATTCTTTGGAGAAAGCAAGAAAAATAGAGAATTTGGATGAGTGTGGAGAAGCAAAGGAGTGGGGAGAAAATGTAGGCAAGTCAGGTCACCTCCCGTAAGTATATGGAACAAAGAATGAACGTTTTTGTAAAAATGAGGAAGGAAGATTGGATCATTATTCCTGAGGGTATGATTTCAGAGTTTCAAGCATTGAATATCACTAAAACCTTATAAAGATTATTTTTATAAGTAATAGAGTAAATAATTGCATTATAAAATGTTTAAAGTATACACATACAGGTTGAAAGATGGAGAAGAGATATATTAATGCCCAAGTATGGAAACCTCCTGTTCAGGGTAACATTTCTAGGAACAAATAAGTAGATTCTACTTTTAGGCTAATATCACAAACAACTTAATTGTAATTAAAAATGATTTGCTCTGGATGAACATTAGTTGACTTGAAAAATAGTTCCACAAAGCATGAAGTCACTGATGTTGGACATGCTTACAAACAGTTTGAATAAGATTGTTTCAGAGAGCGTGAGTGTAAACTACCACTCCAGGGCTTTAGCCATACGCTGCTCCATACTATTTCTAGTTCATTTTTATTCTATTTTATTCGATTCACTGTTATATGAGTTACTTTTCTTTTTTTAATTATGTTGTATTATGTATGCCATTAGAGTTGTCCAATTTTTCCTCCTTTGCCCCCATCAACCCAGCCTTCTGATGCCCTCGAGCAATCCCCACACTGCTGTCCACGTCCATGGGTCATTCATACCTGTTCTTTGGCTAATCCCTTCACCTTCTTTCATCCAGGCTCCCCTTCCCACAGCCCCTCTTATAGCTGTCAGTTTGTTCCATGTTTCTAGGCCTCTGATTTTATTTTGCTTATTAGTTTATTTTGTTCATTAGATTCCACATTTAAGTGAGATCATATGGTATTTGTCTTTCATTGACTGGCTTATTTCACTTACCGTAATAGTTTCCAGGTCCATCCATGCTGTTGCAAAAGGTAAGAGTTCCTTATTTTTTACTGCTATGTAGTATTTCATTGTGTAAATGTACCAAAGCATTTTATCCACTCACTTATGGATGGACTTTGAGCTGCTTCCAGATATTGACTATTGTAAATGATACTGCTATGAACATAGAGGTGCATACATCCTTTTGAATTGGTATTTTGGGATTCCTAGGATATATTCCCAGAAGTAGAATTGCTGAGTCAAAAGGCAGATCCATTTTTAATATTTTTAGGAAACTCCATGTTGTTTTCCACAGTGGCTGCAGCAGTCTACATTCCCACCAACCATGAGGGGTCCCTTTGCTCGGCATCCTCAGCAGCACTTGCTGTTAATTGATTTATCGATGATGGCCATTCTTGCAGGTGTGAGATGATATCTTCTTCTGAATTTAATTTGCATCTCTCTGATGGCTACTGATGCTGAGCTTTTTTTTTTTTTTCATGTATCTATTGGCCATCTGCATGTCCTCTGTAGAGAAGTGTCTATTCAGGTCCTTGGCCCATTTTTTAACTGGATTGTTAGTCTTCCTGGTTTTGAGTTATATAAGTTCTTTATATGTTTTGGAAATTAACTCCCTATCAGATATAATATTGGCAAATATGTTCTCCCATACAGTGGGTTCCCCTTTCATTTTGAGAATGGTTTTTTTAATCTGTGCAGAAGCTTTTTCATTTTATGTAGTCTCATTTGCTTCCCCTGTTTCCCTTGCCTTAGGAGATACATCAGAAAAAAATATTGCCATGCCAGACATCTGAAATTTTACTGCCTATGTTTTCTCCTAGGATTTTATAGTTTCAGAACTTATATTTAAGTCTTTTATTCATTTTGAGTTTATCCTTGTGTATGTGTATTTGTTGCATGTACCACTCCAGTTTTCCTAAAATCATTTATTGAAGAGACTGTCTTTACTCCATTGTATGCTCTTCCCTCCTTTGTCAAATATTAATTGACCATAAAGGTGTTCATTTCTGGGCTCTCTTTTCTGTTCCACTGATCAATATGCCTGTTCTTATGCCAGTACCAGGCTGTTTTGATTACAGAGGCCTTAAGGTATACTTTGATATCAGGTATTGTGATGCCTCCAATTTTGTTCTTCTTTATCAAGATTGCTGAGGCTGTTGCGGGTCTTCTTTGGTTAATATACATTTTTAGAATATTTGTTATAGATCTGTGAAATATTACACTAGTGTTTTAATAGGACCCCTAGATTGCTTTGGATAATATGGACATTTTAATAATGTTAATGCTTCCAATCCATAGACAAGGTATAAGTTTCCACTTATTTGTGTCTTCCTCAATTTCTTTCCTTAGTATCCTATAGTTTCCTGAGTACATGTCTTTTGCCTCCTTTGTTAAATTTATTCTTAGATACATTTTTTTTGTTGCAATAGTAAATAGTTTTCTTAGTTTCTCTTTCTGATAGTTCATTATTGGTATATACAAATGTCGTTGATTTCTGAATATTGTTTTCCTAAACTGCTACTTTGCAGAATTCACTTATTAAGTCTAATATATTTCTGGTGGAGACTATAGGGTATCATATGAACAATATCAGATGATCTGCAATTGTTGGCAGTTTTACTTCCTCTTTTCCAATTTGGATGCCTCCCATTTCTCCTTGTCTGATGGCTGTGGTTAAGACTCCCAATACTATGTAGAATAAGTGGTGAAAACAGACATTCCTGCCTTGCTCCTGATCTTGAGGGAAACATTTTTGTTTTCTGCCCTTTAAGTAAGATGTTGGCCGTAAGTTTTTCATACATGGCCAATGTTATGTTGAGGTGTGATCTCCCTATTTTGACTTTGCTGGGGTTTTATCATAAATGGGTGCTGAATCTTATCAAATGCTTTTTCCGAATCTATTGATATGATCATGTGATTTTTATCCTTCATTTTGTTTGTGTGATATGTCACATTTGTTAATTTGCCAATATCATACCAACCTTGCATCACTGGGATAAATCCAGCTTTATCATGGTGTATTATATTTTTTAATGTATTGCCAGACCTGGTTTGTTAATAATTTTTTTTGAGGATTTTAGCTTCTATGTTCATCAGTGATATTGGCCTATTATTTTCTTTCTTCGTTGTGTCTTTATCTGGTTTTGGAATTAGGATAATATTGACTTCCTAAAAAGAGCTTGGAAGGCTTTCCTCACCTTGAATTTTTTGGAATAGTTTGAGAAGGATAGGAGTTAGCGCTTCTTTGAATGACTGGTAAAATTCACCTGTGAAGCCGTCAGGTCCAGGAATTTTGTTTGCTTGGAGTTTTTTGATTACTGCTTCAATTTCATTAGTCGTTATGAGTGAATGCTGCTCAAGTCTGATGACTGGAATGATAGACTCAACTGTAAAAATAAAAGTGATTTAGGATAGAAAGAGAATGTGGAAATTTGTTCAGAAGATTTCAATACTGAGCAAAGATATTTCTAGTGATGAAAGTGAAGATTAATTAGACATGAATGAAGAGTATTCTTTTGGAAAGGATAAAGAATCAAAATGGAGGAAAAATCCAATGAGAAGACAAATTAGAGAACAGCCACAGACTATTTTGTTAATTTCTGTTGCAACAACTGTTACGAACGTTTTGTAAAGTCAACTATTGAAGATTCTGGTTACTAATGTTAAAAACTATTTTGGTTGTACTTTTTTACCCATATTCATGTTTCTATTATTTCAAAAGAAAAATTTTTATTCTTTATGTTTTTATATTTCTTTGTTTAATAATTTCTAGATTGTAACTGAAAATAAATAAAAATCATGTGTTTTATTATACAAATATAATAAGTACCAATTTGCAGTTTTTAAATTTTTTCACATTTCAGCACATACTACTAATGATTATATCTCTCAGATACATGCAATCTACACTGTAATTTTTATGACTGCGATCCCCATAGCATTAAACTTTGCCATTTTATGATGAATCTTGGTGTGGGTCTCTTCGGGTTCATCTTGATTGGGACTCTCTGTGCTTCCTGAAAACCTGTGACTTTTTCCTTCACCAGGTTCAGGAAGTTCTGTCATTATTTCTTCCAGCAGGTTTTTTATCCCTTGTTCACTTTCTTCTCTTTCTGGTACTGCTATGATGGAGATATTGTATGTGTGAGATTGTTTCAAAATTCCCTTAAACTATCCTCATTCTTTTTAAGTCTTTTTTCTTTTTATTACTCTGATTGGGTATCTTTTCTGCCTTGTCTTCCAAATTGCTTATTCGATCCTCTGCTTTGTCCAGCCCACTTTTAATTCCTTCTAGAGCATTCTCCTTTTCAGATATTGTATTCTTCATTTCCTAGTGATTCTTTTTCATTGTTTTCTATGCTTTTTTATGCTGACGTAATTCTCACTAAATTTCTTATAGTTCCCATTAAGTTCCTTGTAGTTCTCACTAAGTCCCTTGAGCACCCTTATAACCATTACTTTGAATACTATGTCTGATAAATTGCTTGCCTTTATTTCATTTAGCTTTTTGCCTGAAGATTCCTCCTTTTCTCTCATTTGGAGGTTGTTTCTTCATCTCCCCATTTTAACTGTCTCTTTGTATTTGTTTCTACATATTAGAACTGCTTTCACTCCCAGTCTTCATGGGATGGCCTAATGCAGTAGGAATTCTGTGGGACACAGTGACACAGTCTCCTTGACCTCCTGAGCTAGATGCTCTAGGAATGTCTCATGTGGGTTATGTGGGCTCTACTATTGTAATTGGGTCTTGATTGCTGTTGGCCTTTTCATGGGTATGATCTCTACACTGGCTTGTTGATTGAAAGGCTCAACCCCAACCACATCACGCAAGTTATTGAGCTGGTGCTGACAGAACAAAACACAACAATACAACATAAAACAAAAACAAACACAAACACAAACAAAAAACCCCAACAACAGCAGCAAAAACAACAAAAGAAAAAAGAATAATAAGAAAAAAATAGAGAAAGAGAAAAAGAGTACATAAGAAGATAAAAGGAAAAGAAAGAATGTCAGAGGAAAGAAAGAAAAGAAAAAACAAAAATAAATAATAGAAAGAGAAGAAAAAGGAATAAAGTGAAAAAATAAGGAAAAGAAAAAAAAGAAAAATAGAGTAACAAAAGGAAAGTAAAGTAAAAGATATGAAAAAAGAAAAAAGAAAAATAGAAATAATAATTTAGAGGTTATGAAAAAATCAAGAAAATAATTTTCTTAAAAAGTGGAATTCATCTCAGCAGAGTGTCATGCCTGCCTGCGGGGATCTCCCTTTGGAAACTGTGCCGACGTTGTCTGAAGCTGCTATAAGCCAACGTCAGTTGCTGACCATGTCTGGCTTTCTGTAGCCTATTCCAAAGAATGAGTGAGCCGCAGTTTGTGGCTGCATCCACTGGGCTTGGCTGTGCATAGGAGGAGCCAAGCCGCACTCCAGTGCCAGCGTTTACCAGCACAGTGCCCAGGGGTGGGTCGGCAAATGTCCCAAGGCACCACAGGATCTGCCTCTGCTTGCCCCTGACTGCCAGCCACCTGGCAGGCGTAGTCACGGAACAGCTGTTTCTGAAAGGGTTTCTGGCAGAATCAGAGGGATGGGACCCGTGGATCTCCCATAAGGGGCAGTGCCATTCAGACTTCAGGGAAGAGGTTGGATGTGTTCTCCTTCCCCAGGGCCACACATCTGAGCCTGTCCCAGATTATTTCCCTAAACTCAGCAGGGCAGAGCTTCCAGTAAACAGACAGATAGGGCCTCCGGAGCCCAGAGTTTGGGTCTGCCAGAAACCCGCAGGGTTTTTCTATTGGCTCTCCCATGAAGGGCAAGCACCAATCTAACCAGGAACGTATAGGGAAAAGGCCATGCCCCAAAGCCAGTTTCTGACACACCCTGAATTTTCCTAGGCAGGGGTTAAGATGCAGGGTAGGCAGAGCGGGATTCCAGCAGTGGGGTGAGTGGTATCCCAGAGGGTGGGGTAATTGTTTTCCCCTGGCTGCTTCCCCTGGGAGGGACTTGCTCCTCTCAAGAAAAATGGTTGCTGTGACATCTGGGGATGATCCAGCACAGGGACCTTGGCAGCTGCTCCCGGACGTCTCTCCCCAGTGCCTTCCACTCCAGGTTCTCCTCAGGCAGCTCCGGTCTGTACCACCTTCCATTTGCCAGAGCCCAGCGTGAGTGGCTGTGAACAGAAACTTGTGCTTTGGCCCCTTTAAAAAAAAGTGGCCCCATCTTTCCCTGGCGGATAGAAATCTCGCAGCCTTTCACCACTGGACACTTTGTGTGTGGCTGATCCCAGCTGTTGCACTCTGGGCTGGGGAGCCCAGTCTGGGGTCCAGTCTTCAGTCCTCTCAGGCGGAAGCTTCTGCATCCGTGCTATCCCTCTGCAACCCCAGCCTGCCACCTGTGGGAGAAAGCCAGCCCCTGTCATGATCCACCCTTCCTGCTGGTCTCCAGGTGGTTTCTGCCCTTCCGTGGTTAAAAGTCTCCTCTTCGGATAGTCTTCAGTTGGTAATTCAGGGCGACTGTTCTTTAGTTTTATTTCCAGTTTGGTTCTGGGAGGAGACACAGAAAAGATGCTCCTACTCCGCTGCCATCTCGTGACCTCTCTCTCCAGTGAGAGAACTCTTGTAGAGGTCACAGTTCCTGACACAGAGGAAGTGCCTGTCTGTGTTAGCTTTTCCCTTCGCCTCCTCTGTTCAGCTTCTTTAATCATCTGTGTAAATAAAGCTGGCAGAGACTTCAGTGTTCATGAAGCTGTGGGGCAGATAATGTAAGTCTTGATCTGAGTCCAAAGGCCTGGGAATCAAGAACACCGACATCCAAGAGCAGGAGATGATGCATCTGAGTTTCTTTTTCTATTCAGGACCATAAGCTTCTCCAGAATATATATTATATCACATGAGCGGGCCAAACTTCTTGCTTGTAACAGGGTTATAAGCGTATTAAAGCAATTAATTTTTGTTGAATTAAATTGCATTGGCGTATAATAAAATCATGAACTCAAAGGAGAAATAACAGAGTAGACTTGGTGACCTTCTTTTTGCGAGTCATCATGTATGAGGTCATAACTGACAGGCCAGCAATAGGGTATGACTTCCTGTGAGGTTCCTGTTTGGAAGGTAGTTGGCAGGGCAAAAGAGAGCAGAGCAGACTGGCCCCTGTTGGACTTCAACCCATGACCTTGGCCTTTTTAACACCGTGAGCTAACCAAGTGAGCTCACTCAGCCATATGTCCATTTTTACACTTGGCAGAAAAAATTGGCACCAGGAGGGGTCTTTGTTTTTGGGCAATTACAATTAATAGGCCATTTCTCCCAAGTGAAAAATTTTCCATTATGATTTTTCACACTTCTAACAAACAACAAAAGCTAATTATTAGTTGCAAATACTAAGGATGACAACCGAAGTCTCAGTACTGAAACTGTGTTTCTACAGTTCGGTAAGAATATCACCACTTTTATGCCCATGTGAAAGAATCCTTATCAAAGCTAATTCTTTGCCACCTTTGGAAGAGATTAAAGATACTAAGAACCTCCCCAAAAGTTAAAGAATAGCTACCCTTTCATTTAGGCTTTGCTTCAAAGTGAAGAAAGAAACCAGAAAGCTATTAATAACAAAAGAAATGAAGAAGATTATTTAACATATTCACATACTCAAATTGCTCGTCTTTTCTTCCACTTACATAACTTTCCTACCTATGCTTTTGGTGGAAAAAAGACAGTTGGAAAGAGCATTATTACTCAGCTCCATAAGCGGGACTTCTTAGAATCTAACACTTGAAGGGACCCTGAACATAGGCAGGGCCCAGCCCTCCCACTTCACGGGAGGAGTCTGAGGTTCAGGGTCACAAATATAGTCAGTGGCAGAGTCGCTCCTGAACATATACAGTGTTGGTCATATTGTACACAGACAATGAATTAAATAAGTTTAAACATAACTCTATCATTGGAATTGGAATAGGTAATTAAAGAAAAGAATCTCCCATCTATTTATATTTTTGTAATCTCACTTGCTTTATTTCATGTGTTCTCTTAGGCTCTAAATATTTACTGATTAACTACTATGCACTAGGCTACTGGCTTAGCACCTGGATAGTTACAATAAAGAAGATATTTCGAAGATAGTTATTTTGGCTTCTTATAGGCCCATTGAAAGAGCAAACTCCTAGTATGAATGTATTCTAAACATGATGGGAACCCCTGCTACCCACTGCCTCCTGGAGCCATTCTTCCCCTCTCGTGTGAACGAGTGTGTGCATCTCAGCGCGAAGGTGAGGATAAACTGATGATCGTGGATGGGGTTGGGTCAGACTGTCAGTTGCCCACATTATCTTTGCAATTAACAAATAGTATTTTCTGCACTTCATAAAATCAGTCATAGGTAAATGTCCATTACCTAGGTACAAAAATAAATAAAACAAAATTTTATCTCTGCCTTAAACAAGCTTTTACTATTAAGTTACTAAAATAGCCTCTTTACAGTATCCCTCCCATCAAAAGTTATGAAGAACTGAGATTTTTGCACTACGTGCAGGTGACAGGTTAGACTGCCATGGTTTCCTGAGTTATGGCAGAAGACATACAGACTTCTGGGTCAGAGACAAAGGAGCTTGTTTCTCACCGCGCAGGAAGCAACATCGGCAAAACATCTATGTCAGTTCTCCTTACTCCCGGGTCCCACTTGGAATGATGAGGAACCCAGATGCATCCCTGCATGTGCAGTGGGTCGCATTGCAGGAGAGGAACCTCTGAGCTTAGGGGAACCAAATGTTTTGTAACAGACGGTAGGCCTACTTGTTTTGGCCCTGGAAGAAGACGCAACCTCTACCTTCCAAGGTTATTCACTATAAAATCATCTTTGAAAAGATAGTTCAGAACAAAGGCCATATGTCTGTTTGCAAGATATGCATAAACACAAGAGCCACATGAGAGATTACCTGCAACGCCCCCCATCTCCCCGCCCTGCTTTCTCTAACACATCGTGCACAACAGCTCTAGATTCATCTTCTTTAAGCACACTGTGACCTCGTCAGTCTCTTCTTTAACAGCTGTCAATGTTTCCCCATCCCATACATCATCAAGTCAACCTCCCTAGTCTGACATTAACAGGATATGCACAACCTGGCCTAACCTTTCCATGCAGGCTCCAAGCTCACCGCTCACCCTGAGCTCCAGTGTCATGAGAGAGCTCATCTTTCTCCAACACAAGCAGCCTCCCCCAGCTCCATGCCTCTTCTGCTAGAGCTCCCTTCTCAGCCTCAAAGCCAATCCTCTCCGCCAGGTCTGGGGTGTCCTGGTTGTTGTTTACACTCTCACCGCTCCAGGAAGCTTTGCCTTAAAAAACGTTCATTTTTCTGCTCCGAGGCTTGCATCTCCATATTGGATCTTACTTCAGTGGGATGTAAGTGATTGTTTCTTGTGAATGTGTCCTATTGCAAAAACCCCAAAAGGAGAGACTGTTCTAGCAGTTTCCTATTCCTCACAGTGTGAAATGTGGTGTCTGGCATATATCAAACCCCCTCTTATCGTGTTAATTCGACTGAATTTGATGCCGCTGCTTCCTGAAATCCAAGAGGGTCGATGGCAAAGCTAAGTGGCTTTCTCCCTATTCTGCATCCCCTGATGGGAAGAAGACTCTAGAACCATCTGCTATGCCCCTCGCCTGTGCTATGCTACTTGTCCTCTGCTCTTCATGTTCTGCTTCTCTACTCTTCCTTCCATCTTATTCTTTTCTCCTAGAATCCAAGAAATATTCATTAGGATTAACTGCAGGAGAGTAGCCATCCTACTTTCTTTTCCCCTTATTTAAAGCCCCCTTCCAGTAATTAATTACATTATTATCAGCCTGGTCTCTTCCCCAATATTCTGTGCCCAACAACTGATTCAGCTGTGTCCCTACATGGCCATCATCAAGCAGGAGAAGACAAGAGAGATGCTGTCCTGCCTCGGGCACCTAGTTTTGCTCCCCAGTCACGGGGTCACAGGGCCTAGTGTGGCCCTGGACCAGCTTCTGCACATTCTTGCTTAAGTTATCTATGTTCTCAAAGATGAGCATGACCTTGGACTTTCCACCTGATCGCCCTCCCAGATGCCCTCACCACTTCCAGGTTTCAGGCTGTCCTCATCTGATCTCCCTTCTAGGTGTCCCTTACTGGGAGCCCCATCACGAAGTCTGGTCATTAGAGGACATGGACATTAAGTCCACTGTAGGATCTGCCCGGGGGCCCTCATCTCACCAAGATTGGAATGTCAGCCCCAGGACTGTGTGCTCATGTGTTGTTTTATTGTTTTGTTCTTATTCAGCATCTTGTTAAGCACATTTTTATCATTAATTATTCTTTCTTTGTACCAGTTCTTTTCCTGGTTCAGTCTAATTGCAGATCTTGAGTGTGAATCCAGATCACCTGCCTCCATCAAGCGTCCACTACAGCCATCGACTTACACAGGGTAAGGGGAATATCCCCCCCACCCCCCACCAAAATAGCCAGAGTAATGTCAGTGACGGAGGCTCAGAAATATTCTGTGTAAATAGTGGGATGCTGGGGTCAGATCAAGGGAGGAAACCCAGCCACAGGCCTGATGGTTGGGAAAGAAGTTGTGCCAAGTCAGGTCCCCAACACAGCATGTGCTAATAACATGGCAATGATTTTTTCTTATTTATATTAACCTAACTTTTGTATCTTCAACTGGGGACAAGAGGTGGCAAATTAGAAGGAGTCTAGGGCCCAAGCAGAGGTGCTAGAAGCCTTTAGCACCGCATTAACCCTATGAGCTTTCCCTGTAGCCTGAAGCAGAAGCCCTGCTAACCCCTCAGGAACCCTTTCTACTAACTAGAGTCAGGTCAGTGGCTGACAGCTTATTTTTATCTATTCAAGTAACTCAGGAGATTCCCAGAGCAAATTACCCCATCAGCAATTTAATAAGGTCAGTTTCAAAGACAGCTTAAGGGAGTTGCTGGCACAAAGCTCCTCTCTGGCTTTCCAGGACGATTCAGAGACTCTGTGAAGATATTTGTGCTCCAGAACCCAAGGTCCCTGCTGAATACAAAGCCCTGATTGTGGCCACTTCTGAGCTGGGAGTGTTACCTGGGGACAGGAATCGGGCTGTCTCTGATTCTCAGCCAGGCCATATAAAATCTTTTTACAAAGGTTTGGAAGAAGAGACCACAAAGGGACAATAGACAAATAACTCAAGTCTTTTTATGTTAACCTACTTCCAGGATAAATTTTAATAAATTAATTCATATGCCTTTAAGGCCAGGACCTAAAAAAATAAGTAACTCATGTATAAGTCTTTCCAGATTTCTACCCTCATGGGAATTAAGGCAAAGACGACTAGAACTGTCCTTTTTTTAAAGTTCCTTTTGCAGATGTGCTTTCCTTCGTCTCAAAAACCTACATCTAGAAATCTTCAAATAATCAGAATGTTACAGAATAGAGAGCCCCTAATATGAGAGAACTCACTTTACCTTCTGACCTCCCTTAAAGGTGCCTATAATTAGCAGAGAAGGCGTTTGGACATTTTTTATTCATTTATCAATGGAGAAAGTAAAATGTTATTATGGGCAGCTGAAGCCCTATAGAGCAAAAAGATTTATATATAAAGTTACTCCTTATATCTACGTCCAAATCTCACAAAATCATAAACACATACTTACAGCTATCCTTAACAACCGAATGCCAAAGAAAAAACATTGATTCTTAGGATGTAAAAAAGGTGTGCTCAAAGGCAAGTCAATAAACGTAGCAACAGGAAGCAGTAGATGAGTCAACACGCATGTGACTTTTGTTTTTCTGTGAAAAAGAGAAAGGAATAGTCCTCTCTAGGTATGTGTGCACATGTGTGTGGGGGCATGTTCATGTTCATGAACAGGAGTACCCTGACACGAGGAGAGAAATCAGACTCTGGTTTGAGATAACATGGTCTCCGCCCGTTGCCTGGTCCCACGGTTTGCTCATGAGCCTCTGCACGCCGTCCTAGGTGAGGAACTTTGAAATGCACATCCTGGGGTTGCACCTGGGAATGCATTTCAGCAGATGTGCAGTGTGGCCTGGGCGTCTACATCTTCTAAAAGCCCCGTATGTGCTTCTGATGTGTAGCCAGCATGGAGAAGAGAGAGGAGTCAGAAGCCGAAGGACTGTTTCTGTGAAATGCCTGTTGAGGATCTGGGCATAAGCATTGCTACCTTAGGCCCTAGAAAACAACTCCAGCTCAGAACTGGGAAGGGCACATTCTGCCCATTTCTTTGGCAGAACACTGTGATAGTAGAGTATGAGAACACTGCAGGGAACCTGCCAAGGTTCAGCGTGGGCCACCTGAGAAATAGTATCCCTAGCAGGTGTCGTCATTAACCGCAGAGTCCAGACCCCCTCCTCAAATGTCTGTGTTCGGGATCCCTTGAAGATGACTGAGGGGAAGGGCATACAGGGATCCCCCTGCCCCCACAGTGGCTGCCTGAAACTTTGGAATGTGCTAGACCCTGTATATAGAAAGTCCCCACCTGACACCGTCGCTATTTGGAAACTGCACCGTTAGGTAAACAACGTATGAGGAAACCACTCTCACCACAGGCTAATTAATATGAACAAGGGTTAAGCTCCTACAGCATATTTCTGGTCACAGAGCATCACTAAATCTCTAAACAAAGACCCAAGACACTTCTAATATTAAACATTGAAATAAATGTAAGATATTTATACATTGAAGAAAGATAAATAAAAACAAGTAAGAGAATTCTTTTCCAGCCCATTTTTTTCCAGCTCAGGGTCCCTGGTGGTTGGAGCCTCTCCCGGCAGCTCAGGGCACAAGGTGGGCAGCCACCCTGGACAGGGTGCCCTTCTATCACAGGCCACCCGCACCCACCCACACTCACTCAGACTGGGACCTCGCAGACATGCCGGTTTGTCTGACGTGCACATCACTGGGATGGGGGAGGAAACCTGGACAAAACCCATGCAGACATGGGAGAAGGTGCAAATGCCACACAGACAGTGTCTTCAGCCAGAAATCGCCTTTTTTTCCCTCAGCAGTGTTATAATGAACTAATGACACAATGTTGAATGAAGCAATGTTATTCAAGGACCAGCAGGTATGTGTACTATGTTTTGTCCTATACATACGTACCTATGATAACATCTTAAAAATTAGGCACAGTAAGACATTATCAGAAATAACTAATAATAAAATACAACAATTGTAACAACATACTATAATAATAATACTGTGAATGTGATCTCTCTCTCTCTCTCTCTCTCTCAAAATCTTACATGCTCTACTCACCCTTCTTATTCCTGTGACGATGTAAAATGATAAAACACCTTATTGAGCCAAGAACTTTCGCCTTTTCCCTAAAGGAAACACTTTCTAGCTTCGCTTTGGAGTATTCGAATCGTCAGCATCACTACTCTTGAGCTGTGGGACATCACTGAGTGAAATAAGGGTTACTTAAACACAGGCACTGTGATACCTGATAGCTGACCTGATGACTGAGTGGGCAGCTACGAGACTAAGGGGTGGGTAGCACACAGAGCCTGAGATGCCTGACAAGGGGGTGATTCACGTCCCAGGTAGGACAGAGTGGGGTGCATGAGATTTCATCACACTACTCAGAACTGAGCAGAACTCAAAGCTTATGAACTGTCCACTTCTGAAATCTTCCATTTGATATTTTCAGTAGATGGCTGACTGTGGGCAACTGAAACCTCAGATAAGAGAAGACTGTAC
Source organism: Mormoops blainvillei (assembly GCA_004026545.1). Lineage (NCBI taxonomy): Eukaryota > Metazoa > Chordata > Mammalia > Chiroptera > Mormoopidae > Mormoops > Mormoops blainvillei. The sequence goes on from PVJD01004356.1 coordinate 116,417, forward strand.
ATTGATTTACTCCTGTACACAAGTATGACTTCTTCAGGGCCTTCCAGAAATAACCAGCGGCAGTTCAAAGGGTTCCAGAAGGGGCTATGAGATATCATAATTTGAAGATCCATGTTAATGTTACTCCATTTTCATTTATAGGCTAATAAACTTGAGTCATTTTGGGCTCCACAATATTTCGGACAGCAAAAAAAACAAAAAAACCCTGAAGTCTCAAATCCTAAGAAAATAATTACATACATCATGGCAAGTTCACATGATGAAACACTAAGCAATCATGAAAAATCAGGTTACACCATAAGTGCAATATTCATTGCATAGGGGGGGTGCACCTGACACACTGTTGAAGTGAAAAGTGACTGAACAGTTGTCGAAATGTGAATATTTATAATGTCTAGAATAATAAATAAATTTTCTTTCCTGGGTTTTCTGTATTTAGTATGTATTGTTTTAACAGTTTAAAAATATAGTAAAAAAAAAATACCATAAACTGAGGTATAAATTTACCTGTTGTAAGACATTAGTCATCTATGCTAAATCTCAGCCAGTATGAGTGCAGCCTATCTTATCCTCAGCACAAAAATTCAGCTGTTATAGATATACGCAGCTGTGCACTGCAAAAGAAAAGTAGCTGCCTGGTCCCTCAACAGCCTTAGGGGCCACTCAAGGTCACAACTCACCTCCCCTGGGATTATTTTATGGCAAAGGCACATGAGGGAACTTTTTTGAGTAAAACTCAGAAGGATGGATAATGCTGACTACCTAGAAAAGCTTGGAAAGTAAATTAATTCCACATAACATCCTCAGCCCTTCCCCCTCTCTTTCTTTCCCATAATTCTTTAACAAGGTAGTTTTGAAAGGTAGCTTTTGACAGAAAAAAAGTTAGTCTATGTGATCTTAGTATAAATTTCTTAGAACAGATAACACTGACTTATCACTCCTTCAAAATAAAGAAAAGATAGTAAAAGTTTCCAAAAAGGAAAAACAGGGTAAGCAACAAAGACTAGAAAAGGGAATAGCACTGGACTTCTTGCCACAAACACTGGCGAGTAGGAGGCATTAAAACAATGCTTTCCCTTGAGAGTGCTAAGAGAAAATAATTTTTAACATAGAATTACAGAACCACAAGACTATCAACCGAGGGTAGAATATAGCTACTTTTAAATATGCAAAATATCTTTTTTTCTAATTTTCCATGCATTATTTCTCAGGAATCCATTAGAGCATGAGCTTCACCAAAATGCACAGGTAAATCATAGAAAAGGCATGAGAGTCAAGAAAGTGGGATTCTGCCCTGGCTGGTGTGGTTCAGTGAATTGAGTGGCAGCCTGAGAACCAAAGGGTTGATGGTTCGATTCCCAGTCAGGGCATATGCCCGGGTTGTGGACCAGGTCCCCATGACGGGGCGCTCGAGAGGCAACCACACATTGATGTTTCTCTCCCTCTCTTTCTCCCTCCCTTTTTCTCTGTCTAAAAATAAATAAATAAAATATTTTTAAAAAGAAACTGGGAATCCAATACAGGGAAGAGTCAAAGGGCACTCTCTGGATAGAATCAGAGTGCAATCAACATTGTGTCAAGGCTGGTGAGCAAGAATTTCAGTGTACAGCACAGCAGAGGCCTCAACGGGTGGTTCTCCAAAAAAAAAAAAAAAACGCAACTGATAAATGATCTAAGATGTTCAGCTGCATAAAAATCAATCTCGGAGTTTCTTGAGGCTGCAAATGGCTTACGTATTTTAGCAGGATTAAGTAAATACAAAAATAAGGCATTTATGTCCAGAAAACAATAAAAAGTCATTCAGAAAACAAAATATAATTATAGAATATTATTTTATGCAAAGTAAATAATATTTATATTGTCCCAAGAAAATAATATGTGTGTGAATTACCAAAATTTTATTTAAAGAATGATGACAAGGAAACTACTAAATGAACCCAAATTCTTATCTCTGAAAATAAGAAATAAAATGTCTAAAATTGCTGAGCCAATGCATAACAACAGTCAATGTTACTTACATGCACAGAGATAAATAGGAGGAAAAAAACACTAAAGAAATAAAAGTCTTTGTGGGGAGTTGATTAGGTATCTATCTAAAAGAAATAGGAGACTAATGCTTTTTATGGCTCTTAGCTCTACATGACTTTTAAAATTATTTTCCCACAATATTTTGTTATAAATAAAAATGAATTCAAAATTAAAAGATTCTACAGTGCTTACTTCTGCCAAATCTTTAAATCAAATGATGAATCTTATTTACTTTTTGTGTGTCAGTGCAAACTTAAAGTTCTATTTCATCCCAGAGATTTTATCCACAAACTACAACTGCATTCCTGCCTCAGCATATTGAGCTCATTCAGTAACTGTAAAATACCAGCAAGATATAATATCGGTGCAAGCATAATATATTCTTACAAAATATTTAACTAGGGGACTGCCAGCCAAGATGGAGACATAGGTTGATATGCTTTGTTTCCTCACACAACTAAAAGAAGGACAACAACCAATTTAAAAACAAAAAACGACCAGAACTGCCAGAAAATTGAACTGTATAGAGGTCCAACAACCAGGAGTTAAAGAAGAAACATTCATCTAGACTGGTAGGAGAGGCTGAGATGGGCAGTGGGGAGGAGAGGGCATGTGGCAAGGCAGCAGCTGGCAGACTGGGTGGTCCTACATTCGCTTGTGGATAAACCTGGAGAAACAACTGGGAAATGAGACACGCCATGCAACCCAGGGTTCCAGTGCAAGGAAATAAAGCCTCAAAACCTCTGGCTGTAGAAACTTGTGGGGGTTGCATCAGTGGGAGAAACTCACAGTCTTACAGGAGAGTTCAGTGGAGGGACCCATGAATGCTCATTGGAGGGTCCTAGAATGTACACAAACCCACTGACCCAGGAATCAGCACCAGAAGGGCCCAATTTACTTGTGGGTAGTGGGAGAAGTGACTGAAATCGGGAGAGCTGAGCAAGCATCATTGAGGGTTCTCTCTCTTCTCCCACCCCACCCCCCACGTATAGCACTATAACACAGAGTTGTGGGTTACCCAGCCCTGGCAAATACCTAAGGCTCAGCCCCTTACACTGTAACAGGTGCACGTAGACAAACAAATATGACCCAAATGAAAGAACAGATCAAAACTCCAGAGAAAGAACTAAGATATGAGGAGATAACCAACCTATCAGATGTAGAATTCAAAACACTGGTAATAAGGATGCTCACAGAAATGAATGAGTGCGACCACAAAATACAAAAGAAGTGAAGGCTATACAAAGAGAAATAAAGCAAAATATACAGGGAACCAACAGTGAAGGGAAGAAAACTGGGACTCAAATCAACAATTTTGAACAGAAGGAAGAAATAAACATTCGACCAGAACAGAATAAAGAAAAAAGAATCCAAAAAAATGAGGAGAGGTTCAGGAACCCCTGAGACAACTTTAAACATCTGAGTCATAGGGGTGCCAGGAGGAGAAGAGGAAGATCAAGAAACTGAAAGCTCATTTGAAAAATTAATGAAGGAAAACTTCCCCAATCTGGCAAAGGAAATACACATGCAAGTCCGGGAAGCCAGAGAATCCCAAAGTAATTAGATCCAAGGAGGAATACACCAAGACACATCATAATTAAATTACACAAGACTAAAGATAAGCAGAGAACCTTAAAAGCAGCAAGAGGAAAGGAGACACCTACCTACAAAGGAGTTCCCATAACTGCCTATCAGCTGATTTCTCAAAAGAAACCCTACAGGCAAGAAGGGGCTAGAAAGAAATATTCAAAGTCATGAAAGGCAAGGACCTACATCCAAGATTACTCTATCCAGCAAAGCTATCATTTAGAACTGAAGGCCAGATAAAGTGCTCCCCAGATAAGGTCAAGTTAAAGGAGATCATCATCACTAAGCCCTTATTATACAGAATGTTAACAGTTCTTATCTAAGAAAAAGAAGATCAAAACTATGAGTAGTAAAATGACAACAAACTCACAACTATCAACAACTGAACCTAAAAAACAAAACAAAACAAAAACAAACTAAGCAAACAACTAGAACAGGAGATCACATGAAGGGTTATCAGTGGGGAGAGGTTAGGGGGATAATGGGGGAAAAGGTACGGGGAATAAGAAGCATAATTGGTAAGTACAAAATAGACAAGGGAAAGTTAAGAATAGTATAGGAAGTCCAGCCTGGTGTGACTCAGTGGATTGAGTGCCAACCAAAGGGTTGCCGGTTTGATTCCCAGTGAGGGCCCAGGCCTGGATTGTGGGCCAGGTCTGCAATGTGGGACACATAAGAGGCAACCACACATTGATGTTTCTCTCCCTCTCTTCCCTTCCCATCCCTTCCCTTTTTCCTTACCTTCCCCTCTCTAAAATAGATAAATAAGATCTTTTTAAAGAAAATAGTATAGGAAATGGAGAAGCTAAAGAACTTATATGTATGACCCATGGGCATGAACTAAAGTGGGGGAAATGCTGGAGGGAAGGCAGGTGCAGGGTAGGGGTGGATAAAAGGGGGAAAAAATGGGACAACTGTAATAGCATGATCAATAAAATGTACTTTAAAAAAGTTTACAAATATACTTTCCTTATCAGCAGTATATAAGGTGAATAATTCATACGAACATCCTGAGAATGAACTTGGGCATAAAAAAGTAAAACTCTAGAATTTGTTACCCACATCATTACAAATAATTTTGAAAAACAGTCAAAGAACACACCTTAATAAAATTGACATTTTGTATGAAAATTATCCAATGATATTTTGAAAGACATTGGTACCTGCATAACACCTAGAAGGTATATAAGCAGCACATGAAGCTGACACTTCCTAAGAACATAATACAAAACAGAGTTTATTCTTGTATTATTAGTTATTAATTATTGTATTATTTTCCATAAAAACTGTAAACCTACTTTTGCCCACCCCTGTATAGAGTAGGCTGACTTTGAAACTTACAGGTTGAAATGCAACTCTCCTATGTAATTTAATCCTCACCCAAACAAACAATTTATTAGTTCCTATTGGAAGTGAGAGTTGGAGTTTTGGAGTTTTCCCTGGAGTTTAAATTGGAGTTTAAATATATAAATCAGAAGTAAACCCTGAAGATGAGCAAAAAAGTTTGGAACTTTCTACCCGGTAGTCCACTCACAGTTAGGAATCTTACCATAAATACAAATAAAGAATGTTTTGACTACCCAGAAATCTGACTAGACCTGTATCCTGAAACTACACATATTCTAACTTTATCAGAATTCTAAGAGTAACACTGATTCTTTGTGACTTTTGCCAGGGATGCTAACTTGAGAAATTAATTTTTGTGCAGGATGCAGTTCTACTTTACAAGAACTTTCTGAAAACATTTTGGTTATTACATTATAGTGCTATCTCTCCTGCAGAGTTTTCTGCTATTGTAGTTATCCTGTCAGCACAGAGGTCACTAAATGCCACTTTATTTAATAGTGTGTTAAAAAATGATCTTTAAATATTTAATATTTTTCTCCTATTGTCACTTGTTTTAAGAGTAGCAAGTCCTCCTCATGTTCAACCCCCAGATTATATGGCATAAAAATCAAGCCAAGTGGAACAATCTACAGCTGTTGATTTGGTGTCACCAAGACTGTAAAAAATGTTACATAATCTCTGTCTTCACGTGAGTAAATGTATATATTAGTTATGACTTTGTATAACTTAAAGTGAGCAAAAAACAAAATAATAGTGGCTTAGAGGAGACAGAAATTTATTTTCTTAAACACACACACCCAAAAATTCATTAATAGACAGTCCAGGGCTGATAAGGTGGCTCCACAAACTCAGCAGAGATACCACTCCACCGTTCCTCAGTAGAGTAGAATTGCTGCCAGAGCTCCAGCAGTCACATTAAATGTCCCAGGCAGTGAAATGGAAGAAAGGGGCAAGAAAGGATGGAGGCAGTCCCAGAATCTGCTATGTAAAATTTCTACTTACATAATCACATCTGGGGAAAAAAAAATAGCTGAAAAGCACGATCGTTGTTTATGGAGATCTGTGCCAGCAAAGAGCCAGGTTCCCTCTTTCCAGAAAAAAAATAAAATAAAAGGAAAGAGATATTGGAGAAGACAGTACACCATTACTGCCATACATGCATGCTTAGATGCTTCTCTAAACTATATTCATGTGACAATGCTCATAGTTGTTCAATGAAAACTCATATAACTTACCTGCTGTAATATGACTAGCACATACTGTAATGAGATTTTCCTCAATGGCATATTCCATTCCCTCACCTATCAAATAATAACTTTAAACTATGCTAAATGTATATGTTCTTTATCAGGTTACAATCTATCAATTTATTTCCATGACTATTATCTTAAAAAGAAATGGAGAGCTTTATTTATATGCTTACAGTGCCATATTTCAAGATGATATAACTTTGCAGGGACAACAGAAATATTTTATAAAATTTCATTATATACAATACACTGAGGACTCGAGTGAATTTTTTTTTTTGCTATATAAGTTGAACCTCAAGGACAAATAAATGTCATTATGCTCTCGCATCTCCGAGTGTCGTGGTGGGAGTTCCTGTACTTTGCTTACAGCCCACAGGGGAGCCCCCGGAGCGGGTGGGCATTGGCTGGAGGGCACCCTCAGGCCTCGTTTGACATTTCGGTAAGTTTAGTGCATATGCATTGTACCGGCGATTTGCGAATACAAATTTAGCTCGGTGGCTATGTGGAGGCTAGACTATTTAGGACTTCTAACACAGTTACAGTCATAATAAGTGTCAGCAGAAAAGTCTTCTTTTTATCTAGATCTGCTGCAAAACTAGTTAGCCCAGCAGTACAAGCTAATGCACTCGTGGTTTCTGAGGTGAGGAAACTGGTACATAACCAATTTTAGAAAGTATCAATTTTTATTAAAGTTTAAAATTGTTTTAAAATAAAAATTTTTAAATAATTAAGTAGGCATGTATAGACACCCCAAAGCATCCAAGGCTCTAGGAATTCAGCTAAAATGAACACCATAGTTTTAGAAAATAAGAACTGCATGACCCATTGAGGTTTCCCTTTTGCTTTTCTTGATCTCATTTATCCACAAACCCGAACAACACTATAAGTTCCATTTTAGCAATTCTTTCATTCCTTCCTTCCTTCCTTCCCTTTTGGCAAGTGGGTAACCTAAAGGAAGCTAAGAGACTTAATATAACTTCCCTAGTGTCACTCACAGAGCAGGTGACAATACAGCAAAAGAAAGCATAAATCCTTGCTTCTCTACCACCTGGGATCATGTCCCCCACCCCCAAAATCATCTTAGGACTTTGCAAACGTGGTCCTTGGTTGGCATGTGACACACATTTATGACTGCCAACCAAAAACTTCCTTCATGGTTTTATATTTAACTGAAAAACATTTTTGCATAGTGGTCACCCTGTGAAAAGAGAAGCTTCGTATTGGGTGAGAGCTTTCTGCCACTGTTCACTCCCACTGAGCTGTGCAGGGTAAAAACAACAGAGGTCAATGACATTAAGTCTCTGGTGTGCCTGTGGTATTACTTTTAAAAGATAAACTAAATATGTTTTGTTGTCATTGTCGCTGATCTGAATGTCATCTCGGGAGCTGTTGGTTGCAAGCTTCCATGCTGGTTCATGAATCCAGTCCCGTTGGGCTGAACATGAAGCTTTGGAGGTAAAAGATTGTGTGAAAGGAGAGTGTTCATGTCACAAACGGTTGAGAGAAACTTTGTTGACCTTCAGGAACCACAAGGGTGCCCATGTGACCTGGAAGTATAAAGGACAGTGACTCTCTTGCTGAGGTTGAGTTATTTTTGGTTTTCTCTTGCTGTCCTGCTTTGTTGACATTTCAAGTTGACAACTTTGTCTTAAGTACACTCTACTTCCTCTAAAATAGTCTAATGACTTCTCTCCTCTATCTTTGACAGTATTTTTCCCTGTGTACAAGTAAAAGCAGAGGAAAGCTACTTATCATTAACTATAACAAAACTACGTTGTGAGTGGTTTAATAGCCTATGGCCTTCAGAAGTATTCTTACTTTTAAAAGAAGATACATCAGAGGAACTAATAACAATCTTTACTGAGCAATGAATATGTACCACACTTTAGATAAACTTTACCACAACTAATTTGGATAAGTCATGAGTTTCATTAGTCTGCAAAATTGAAATTCAGAGAGGGTAAATGTCATCACATGTGTTCTTAGTAAGAATTAGCTATTGGAAGTAAATAGAGGAGTTCATTCTTTTAACCCTGTATCACAGCAACTCAACCTGTCACTGGGATGAATTGCTTAGGAAAAAAAATTGGTAGATAAGGGACATCCTAAACTGCTATTTACCTCTGGCAAAATAAACAAACAAACAAAGTCTATGCCTAAAATGTCAATTACTATAGCCACTAGTCAGATGTGGCTATCTAAATTTAATGTCACTTAAAATTAAATAAAATGAAAAATTTAGTTAATCGGTTGCTCTAGACACACTTCAAGTGTTTGATATCCATGTGTAACTATCGGTTACTGCCCTGAACAGTACAGATTCAGAAATTTTCACCCTCAGAGAAGTTCAGTTAAACAGAACTGTAAGCTATTTTGGACAGGGTAAGATGTAAGATATACTCTTACTCTGGATTTTAAAAATCTATAGCAATACAGGGAAGGGTCATCAAAGAATATGTATAAAGGACCCATGGACAAAGAAAAGAGGGGGTTAGGATTGAAGGTGGGGGTGGGTGAGGTGGGGGCAAGTGGTGGCGGGAAAATGGAGATAACTGTACTTGAACAACCACCAAAAAAATGGATTACATATAATAAAGTGTTAAAATAAAAAAATAAAAATAAAAATCTATAGCAATGCCAAAATGAAAATAAATGGTGTGTGTGTGAGAGAGAGAGAGGTTTTCTCTCTTGAAGAGTAGGAGGATAAAACAAAGGGAAGAAGAGAGAGAGCAAGAATCTTTCAAATGACAATGAGGGCAGTTACCACAGGCTTCATTTTGGATGGAGGGGTGATGCAAGGCATAATTAGAGCTTGCGAGGAAATTCTTTCTTGTGAAAGTAAGCAAACTGCACAAAGAGGGGTTTAAAAGATGACCTCCAGGGACTTCTGCTTCTGGTCTTTCTCCTTGAAACAACCGAAAAAAAAAAGAATAAAATATATGAAACCACTATTTTCAAGACATTAGACATCAGAAAACAAAAGACAATGATCTCTGAAGAAAAAATGGAAAAAGAGATGAAGTAAATGCTACAGTTGTCACAGGTTATAGCTTGAAAGAGGCTCTAAGTCATGGGTCCAGAAAAGGGACCCCAGGGAGGTGCTCACAGAGTAACCTGAGTTGAGGAGACAGACAAGTATCCCAGAGACCAAGGCAGACACGGCTGCCGGACAGAAATCTGCCTGGAGAGAGAATTCCACAGACCTGTAAAGGGTCCGCTTCAAGAATTCAGGAGAGTGCTGGTCAGCACATGCTTGTGAGGCAACTTCCCAGAGCTGGCCGTGCCTTTCCCTGGGTAGCCTCTACGGTGAAAGATATGAATAAGTCAGGAGTCCAAATCTGGTAAGGCTCTGAAGAGCATTACTCACTTCCGAGCTCCCTTCAGCTTGGCTGAAACACTGCTGGGACCACATGGTACATTTGTGCCTCCCCTTGTCTCTACTCCCTCCTTGTAACAGGTTTGATCCCTCATAAACATCTTAAATGCCAAACTTTATCTCGAGATATGCTTCCGGAACATCCTACATGTGACAGAAGGGGACAACTCCAAGCTGACAGCTAGTTTAAATCTGGCTTGAACAACGGTATGGATGGTGGTGCAATTTACTGAGATGAGAATTACTGTGAGAAAAATGAGTTGAGTATATGAATGCGTGAGGTGGACATAGTCTGTTTGATTACATTATGTTTAAGATGCCTATCAGATATCCAAATAGAGATGTGAAAACTGGTAGCTCCATAATTCTGGACTTCAAGTAAGAAATCAAAGCCAGGGATAAAAAATATGAATATAATCAGCACTCACACGTGAAACTGGGTTGAAAGAGTCTCCTAAATTGCTTGAAAACACATGAGATGTCCCACAGCGTAGGGGCCAAAGTAAGTTTACAGTTGTTTGTATGGAAAATAACATAATAATTCATAATTCTTAATATAAGAATAAACTATCTTTTGTGTACTCACAACTGTAAATCTACTATTGCCTCACCCTGTATTTAAGTGAATTAAAGGAGTTCTTGGTTATATGGATTTTTTAGAAACACTAAGCGCTGTACCCCTTTCATGGAATCCACAGAGCATGTTTATTATCAAGGGAAAGGTTTTGAAAAATTCAGCCATAAAGAAAACTATTAGTTTTGTTTCACTTGGAATTCACAATACTTTTCATTTTAGCAATAGAAACTTTTTGGGAGTCTCTATTAAAATTTTTTCTCCTGAATCACAGTTTGAAATTGTTGAGCTAGGCTAGAAGTCCAACATAAAATTTTCATGTTGATGCAGATACATAAACAATTAGACTACACTGTAAATTCTGCATTTGTCTCTATCTAAATAGACTATGGCTTCTGGTCTGTACTTTTTCAAAACTAAAGTTCCATAATTTTCTTTTATTCTCCTTCATCACAGCTGAGCTATAACATATGTCTAAAATGAAAAAGAAAATAAGTCAAAGAGACACACCGAAATTTAATAGGCAACATACTTCTCCATCTGTCTTAATAACCAAGTCTGAGCTCGGCTTCTGACAGGTAGGGGATCCTGGCCAAGTCCCAAGACTGGATCTCGGTTCGCTCAACATAGAAAGAGGAAGGTGAGCAGATGGGCTTTAAGGCTTCTTCTAGTGTTTTTGCCTTGATATCACATATACTAAAAAGCCTTTCTATCTTTAAAATGATATGAAGTGAAATAAATGACAATAAGGAATAAAGAGAGCCAAATACACTTTACAGGCTTTGTGTTGAAGAACGTCAACATCTAAGTCTTCTCTCACTTCTGCAGTACATTCTGGTCGTTACTAATACCTACAGAATAGACAGTAGAGGTTATTCCTAATATCTTACCAGTTATGAGAAGTTTTTTTTTTTAAAGGTAACTCGCTAAAATAAAATATGCAGACTTTTAGACTCACATCCTTTCCCATATTATAGTGAATAGATGAGTTTACCCAAAGTTGTTTTTCATTTTGAGCTTATTGTTGTCTGAAGCTCCAGAGAAATCCATATTTTTTTGCTGCTAATTATAATGTCAAACTTGTGGGTTGATAAAATAATTTTCCTTAAGCTTCCACAGTTATAGGAGGCTTGGCATTTAATAGTAAACATACTCAAAACCAACAATTTTTAACTTTTTCACCTCATGGCATACATAGACTGATAAGTAAAATTCTGTAGCTCACCAAAAAATGTTTTTCACTGATCTGTAAAAAAATAGGTCTAATTTTGATTCATTTACATCAGACAGCTATTGTTGTGTTGGCTGTTATCATTTTTTAATCTGACAATCTAAGGGAAAAGAGGTCAGTGCCCGCGACTAAATAGTCAGGTACTGCATGTTTTAAAAATTCTTGCGGCACACCAGTTGGAAATTGCAGCTCTAAGGCTTTCAAAGAGGATTAATATTGGAAAAAATGTGAAGAACAGATGTATGAAAAATAAATACTTTATCATAGGATATCCGAATTTAAATCTGGAAGCCTGAGAGGCGCTGCGAGGTAATACATGAAAATCAACATCACTTCTGAATAGAATTCATTGATTCTAGGGTAAGGTAACCCTAAAGTATAGAGCATCCCCCAAATCCTCTTATATTTTCTTTGATATAACAAAGCAGAGTACTGGCACCTGAGTTTTTTCCCAGCACTTCAATTTTACTCTCTTTTGATGGATGGACAGTCTCACGTGACATATCGAGTGCGATAAATCAAGCCAATGAGCAGAGGCTGGAGTGCAGAGCTTGTCTGTGCAACACCGATATAAAAGTGAAAAAGTTATCCCTTTGCTGCCAAGAAACAAATACAGAAGTAAAACTTATGTTCTTCCCTGGAGCCTTCTCTATCAGGGGGCACAGGCGTAGGTGTTTGTTTTCGTTTGTTTTAAACTAAAGGGTCACATCCATTTTTCCAAATGACATTTGCTCTATAGAAAACCATGATGCTTTGGCGCCACTTGGCCTCCGTCTAAGAGAAACAAATTAAGCGAATGAAATTAAGAGGAAATTTCATATTATCAGCAGAGAATGCCGGCCAGCAGGGTCAAACCCTTAGCCACACGAATCTAAAAGACTTCCAACAGGCTTGTTCATTTTGGAAGAATAATTATAAACGGAGAATGCTTCCGAACGCCAAGGTCAGAGTATGTTTTCTTAGTAGGAAATTGGAAAATTCTGGAAGATGAACATATCCCAGCTAGATGGGGACAGCATCTCTAGTTAGGAGGGGGAATGCAGTGTCAGGACACAGTGGAAGTGTGGTCATGATCCCAGAAGGACACAAAGTGATAAAGGCCTGATCCCTCAGCAGCAATTGAAGAAAGAGGGTGTGAAAGGAGCCAAGACCAGGGATGGGCTGGGCGAGAGGAGCTTGCCACACCTAAGGTGCTCATTAGAGGATGCTTAGCCTGCTTAAAGGGAAAAGGACACGGTTTGCATATCCATTGTATAAGGCAGCTGTGTCAAATATCTCATGACCCAAGGTTAATAATGGAACTGAATTTAGCATTAGAATTGTAGGAGAAAGCATTTTAACTTTAAGCAATAGAAATTTTTTTTAAATGTGTACTTGCATTTTCAATTTTTGCTCTCCATAATTTGTAAGCAAAGAGAGCTTACATATAAAAGCTTTCTATTAAAGTATTAGATTGTAATGACAAAATAATTTCTTAAGAAAAAGAAAATCTCTCTAACATTTAACTCACTAGTAATCTCAACATTTCAAAATTCTCTGACATTTAAAGAAGCATGAAGAGAAAATGTGAGGTTTGGTTGAGATAGGAAATAGCACACTATTTTAATTATATTATATTATATTATATTATACTATTATATATATGCAGACACTTCTCAGTTTATATGTCAGTTAGAACATAAGACATAAAGTAGTGGAAATGAACGCTGGCAGATTTTCCTCCACCGGAGCACCTAGAGCTGAGCTGTGATTAAATAAGCTAGCATGTCCAGAACTAAAGAATATTTTTTGATAGAAGGAAGTAGCCTTCAGGGTTTGGGAGAAGTTTTCAAATGCAAAAGTGTTTTCCATCAGAAACATAATATTAAGTTACAAATGATCTGTAACACCTGCCATGTATCTGAGCTTAGGGAAAAAAATAAAACGCAAGGCCATGAAGGTGTCAAGGTTGTGCTGCATGGAAATTATGATGTGCGCTCGCTCACAAAGAAAAGATGCAGGAGGTCCCTCAAGCCCTGACCCAAGAAGGCAGACAAACACCGTAATAAGGAGAAGCACCCAGGAGGCTGCAATCGGCACTGAAAATACTGAACACGCACATGGAGAATGGTGCTAAGAGCTTTTCCTTATCCGTGTATAGTACTTTAAACATATCATCTCATTTGAGCTTTAAAAAATTAGCTAAAAATAGATTATTATCTCCTTTGTACTAACGAAGGGACAGTGGCTCAAAGAAGTTAAGTGATCTGTCCAAAGTCACACAATTGTAAGTTGAAGTGTCAAGTACTGGTGTATTCATTATTTAAGACTATTCAGTGCTTGAAAAGCACATAGTTCTTCATACTAAGCTACATATCAATATGAAATATTAGCTTTCCTGAGGGACTTTTTCAATTAATAGAATTAACGTATTGCAACTACTGTTTCAGAAGGAATAGCCTTTTCTCTGCTTCTGGGATCCATGAGGGGGGGTTTTCTCTAAGCACAATCACACCTCTCCCGTTCCTTTCCTCACTCTTCAGCAGGTGGCAGATTTCAGACTAGAAAGCAGGCCTGCGTGTAGAAGGCTCAGGTTGTCTCCTGTGCAGCTATTTGGTCAGGACAGCGACATGAAGGCTTCCTTGTACAGCACGGCCCGCAACTGGCTAGGTGTATCTGACCTATCCAGGGTTTCAGTTAACAGACCAAGTTGATTGTCACTTTGACTCTGTTTTTTTGTGTGTTTTTTTAATTGTTGTTCGAGTACAGTTGTTTCCATTTTCCTGCCACTAATTTCCCCTGCCACCCCCACCCCCACTTCCCACCCTCAATCCTTTTCCCCTCTGGCTGTGTCCATGGGCCCTTTATGCATGTTCCTTGCTGACCCTTCCCCTCCTTTTCCCTGTTATCCCCCTTCTCCTTCCTCTCTAGTTTTCATCAGTTTGTTCTTTATTTTGATATCGCTGGTTCTATTTTGCTTACTTGTCTGTTTTGTTGATTAGGTTCCACTTATAGGTGAGATTATATGGCATCTGTCTTTCAACACCTGGTTTATTTCCCTTAGCATAATGCTCTTCAGTTCCATCCATGCTGTCATGAAGGGCAGTTGCCCTTTCTTTCTTTCTGCTGTGTAGCATTCCATTGTGTAAATATACCATAGTTTTTGATCCACTCATTTACTATAGGACACTTAGGTTGCTTCCAACACTTAGCTATTCTAAGTTGTGCTGCTGTGAATATTGGGGTGCATAGGTTCTTTTGAATTGGTGTTTCAAGATTCTTAGGGTATAATCCCAGCAGTGGAAATGCTGGATAAAAAGGCTGATCCATTTTTAGTTTTTTGAAGAAATTCCAAACTGTTTTCCACAGTGGCTGCACCAGTCTGTATTCCCACCAACAGTGCACTAGGGTCCCCTTTCCTCCACATCCTCACCAGCACTTGTTTGTTGATTTGTTTATGATGGCCATCCTGACTGGTATGAAGTGGTATCTCGTTGTGGTTTTAATTGTCATCTCTCTGATGGCTACTGATGCTGAGCGTCCTTTCGTGTGTCTCTGGGCCCTCTGTATGTCCTCCTTGGAGAAGTGTCTGTTCAGGTCCTTTGCCCATTTTTTAATTGGATTGTTTGTCTTCCTGGAGTGGAGTCAAGTGAGTTCTTTATATATTTTGAAGATTGAACCCTTGTCTGAGGTATCATTGGCAAATATATTTTCCCATATGGTTGGTTCCCTTTTCATTTTGCTAATGTTTTCTTTAGCCGTGCAGAAGCTTCTTGTTTTGATGAAGTCCCATTTGTTTATTCTTTCCTTTATGTCCCTTGCTCTAGGGGACATAACGGTGAAAATATTACTGTGTGGGACATCTGATATTTTCCTGCCTATGTTTTCCTCTAGGACTTTTATGGTGTCACAACTTATATTTAAGTCTTTTATTCATCTTGTGTTTATTTTTGTGCGTGGTGTAAGCTGGTGGTCAAATTTCTTTTTTTTTGCATGTAGCTGTCCAGATCTCCCAACACCATTTGTTGAAGTGGCTATTTTTACTCCATTTTATGTTTCTGCCCCCTTTGTTGAATAATTGACCATAGAAACATGAGTTTATTTCTGGACTCTCTATTCTGTTCCATTGATCTGTGTCTGCTCTTATACCAGTACCTGACTGTTTTGATTACAGTGGTCTTGTACTATAGTTTGATGTCAGGTATTGTGATCCCTCCTACTTTTTTCTTCTTTCTCAAAATTGCTGCAGCTATTCGCGGTCATTTATGGTTCCATATAAATTTTTGAAATGTTTGTTCTATATGTGTGAAATATGTCATTGGTATTTTCATACGGATTGTGTTGAATAGAAGAGTTATCTTAGATTCAGCTTTTACTCTTTGTCTCATTTCTCAAGTTGTTGTTAATCTCAAATGAAGGAGAGGGGTGCCATTTATTGAAGACCCCCTCAAAAACCTCAATGCTACCAATAATGCTTTTATTCTAAGCATGAGTGTTATTGATATTTCAGGTCCAGATATCAGGTTCTGGTAAGAGTGAATTGAGTAATTTAACTCAAATTCTGAATGGAAAAGCTCATTATCATGGTTTTTTAAAAATCTTCTCAAAAGTTTTGAAGAGTTAAAATAGCAAAGCATTACCCAGAGGCTTAGAAAAATTAGCTCAAAAGCTTGGAGCTACTTTTCCCTTGCAGATCCCAAAAGAAATGTCAGGGAGGCTTAGAGACTGAAGGACTTCATGGGATAAAGGTATAAAATTTAGAGTCAAAAGCTTTGAGAATTGAAGGGAGGAACCAAAAAACTTCACCCTCAGACTAAGTGTAAGTCAGAAGTGTTAGTTTCTTGCAAAGATTGTAGCTGATATTTGAATCATTACAATTCTGGAAGTAGAACTGAAGTGACTGCATTGCACAGAGCCACCAAATGCCAGGAAAAAGCAAACATAAATGCACTCTGAAGAAGATACCATCACATAATAGACCTACACTACTTCCACAAACAACTTTGCAATTATAAATCCCAACACAGTACAAAATAATGTGGTACAAATGGACAATCACAAAAAATAGAAAAATGAGCAAAATTATGGAGTGACAATCCATATGAACCGCCAGAAATTATGAAAATATACTCCAAATATCTAGTAAAAGGTGGAATACAAATAAAAATGAGATAACACATTCGCCCATTAGATCGGTGTAAATTTTAAAAAGCTATTTCCCTGTTAGCAAGGAATATCAGTATACTAAAAAGAAAAAGAAAAAGCAGACCAGTTAGAAATGTTAAGTTATACAGCCTTTTCTGGAAAAGAAACTTTAAACATCTATTAAAACTAAAAATGTGCTTACAATTTTGTAGCCCATCTGTGGGACTCTATCCTATAGAACAGGGGTCCCCAACCCATGAGCCGTGGACAGATGCTGGTCTGTGGTCTGTTAGGAACCAGCCGCCCCAGCAGGAGGTGAACTGAGTGGCAGGGATCAATCTAAGCTTTTCTGGTATTACTACCCGAGCTCCGCCTCCTATCTCCCCTCCGTGCCCCGCCCCCCCGCCCACCATGGAAAAATTGTCTTCCCCGAAACCGGCCCGTGGTGCCAAAAAGGTTGGGGACTGCTGCTATAGAAATAAAATTAGCAGTACATAAGGACATATGTTAAAGGTGCTCTTTAAAAAAAAAAAAAGATTTTATTTATTTTTAGCAAGAGGAGAAGGGAGAAAGAAAGAGGGAGAGAAACACCGGTATCTGAGAGAAACATCTATCCTCGCCTCCCCTACATGTCCCAACTGGGAACTGAGCCTCTGACCCCGGCATGTGCCCTGACGGGAACCGAACAAGCAACCTTTCACTTTACCGTGTGGCGACTGAGCCACGCTGGCCAGGGCTAAGGCTGTTTCTTGATCCGTTATTCTTAGTGGCCAAAAAAAGAAAGGAAAAGAAAAAGATGTTAATTCCTATGGAGCATATCGAATAGCCGACAAACATGAAAACATACACAAATATCTTAAGTCAATGGAGAAATATTTTAATTTACATAAGTCAGAAAGTCATTTCCAGAATTCCCTTCCTTGAATGGTTGCATGTTCGAGACAAATTTGCCCGGGATTTGAAAGACAAAGGCAAAGCAGTATTTACTACGTTCTGGAGGTCTATATAAGTGGCCGGATACTATGGCAGCTCGCACATGGTGCTGCTGATCTATAGGGTCACCTTGTAGGCCTGGCACAGCCTCCAGACCCACATCCACTTCAAGTCCCATGGAGTCTCTTCTTGAGCTTCCCCGATGCCTGGGAGAGGCACTTGAATGGACAACTCCATGGTGAAGGTCACCAGCCTTTTTTCTTCTAGTCAAACACATAACCAACGTGAAAAGCAGTGAGAAGCAGGTGTGAGCTCCAGTTCGACTTTATTGATTTTAGGTCTTCACAGTTTCCAATGTTTCCTTACTCTCGCCTGCCTCATTTCCAGAATTTCTTCCTAACCACTTGCCCTTCTGCCCTACCTCAAACGTAGACCCACGGCCTGCAGAGGTAACAGACATCCATTGACTCACTCACCAGCTTTCACAAATACATTGGGTCTAACCTCTGTACCAAATTCCTTTTTTCATATCACTTGGGGCCATACGGCTTCCCTGATCGAACTCTGATACCTCTTCTTTTAAAAGGAAAGCGGCAGAAGATAAAAACAATTACAAAATAATTATAACATTATTTTTAAGTCTATGCAAAATAATAGGTGCAAAAAGAAATAAAAGGTTTTTAAAAATTATACATGTAAGTTGAAATATTTCATTTCCATAGCTCCATACAAAATCGTATACCTGTTCAACTATGCACGCCCTTGTCTAAGAACACCGCTTGAAGGGATGAGGTGGTGAAATGCCCAGGGTCCCTCGTACTCCTTTGTTTTAACTCCCATTATCTGGGTCCCTAAGGACTTAACTAATGGGGAGAAATCCAGATTTTACGTGACCTTAATCACATATAATTTATGGATTTTTTTACAGAAAACAATACAAAATTGGGTCTTGAATGTACATGTATTTAGAAGCAGATATAAAAAATTACACATTTTTAAAAGCTGACAACACAAATGTCACAAAAATCTAGAAAACTAATATAATATTGTATTAATAAACTGTCTTACATACTTCTAGGTTGCATTTGGGGGATACATGCTCTTTGATTACCTCTTCCTGTACATCAATTTTGTAAAATTGTTATCTATGGAGAGAACAGGAAGATGATTCAGATTTTCTTCTAGCACAGTTGATGGAAATTTATTTTTTATTACTAACAGTTTAGCTTTATGACTTTTATCAAGTAAAATTTTTAGATTGTTGTCAAATTTGGTGAATCTTTTATCATGTTTCTCACATGTACAATGTAAAATTTTAAGGTACATATAGGCTATAATATTTTAGGACATACCACAATTGCTTTGCTGCAACTGCTTTTAGTATTCTGAATTAATGGCACTTATAACCACTTTATTTATGATGGTATTGAGTTCATTAGCTCAGTAAGAATGTAGAATTCTTGAAAGCCATTCCTTCACCTGAACAGCTAAGAAAAACCTTTACACAACGGGAATACAAAACCAGATAAAAATAACCCCATTACACCCAAAATTAACTGTGTCAGCTATTTACCTTTCCCTTAGGCAGGTGTAAAAAATGCTACTGGTAACTCTGATGCCACCTGTGTAAGAGGAAGTATGACTGAGTGGATGTCATAATTTGTTAATAGAGACTGTGGTGTTTACTATGTTCGACTATTTTACTTTCATAAATTTTATGAAATATGTGAACACAGTGCTAAGGCCCATCTTGAAATGGCCTGTGAACATGATGATTTGGACTCTTAAGTTTTACTAAATTCATGATAAACCATGGTAAAAGCCCTGTCAAATATAAGCAAGTTTTTGGCAAAAACTGACACTCAATACAAGTAGTCTCTTATTCCATAATTTCCTTTCTATTATTAAAAAAAAAAAAAAAACCCTGGGAGGAAGCAAATAATTTCTTTAATATAAGAGTATTTTTCTCTCACTACCAGTCTCACACCAGTGAAGTATTAGAGTTTTAGGATTCTGTTAATTTTCAGGAAACAAAACTCTAGAAGCAGTTTACGTTATAACAAAAATACATACTAAACAGAAGTAGTGTTAGAAAATTTGGATTAGTAAATCATTCTTCCACTGATGAACTTTGGCCAAGTCAACTTCTCTGGCACTCACTTCTCATTTGCAAAGTGAGGGCCTCACTAGATTTTCACTGAAGTTTTTTTCTCAGCCTAAAACATTACAATCATAAACATCACTCCACAGTGAAAATTCTCAGTTTCCTAATTTACCGTCCTGACTACAGTCTCTCCATTGTCCAATTCATGCTATACATCCCACTTTAAATCAATATCTCCAAAATGCTCTTTAGTCACGTTGTCCTACAACAGTATTAGTCTTTCGTGCTAGAGTGTTAAGGTAATTTACAATTCAGGAATTCTCTAGTAAGCTTTAATCGTTTCGGGTTTGCAACATAGTTGATCTATGACTTATTCTATGTATGAACTCCTGGAATTTGAAAACAGAGAATATCTCAATGTCCTATGTATTATGAGAGCAAAGTGTGTTCTGTGGTTTTGGGACACTGTCTATGTTGTACTCTATTGAGTTGTCGCACTTGAAGCAAATAATAAAAAGACTACTTCTCTGTTACTTGCACTGTATCCTTTGCACAAGACAACTCACAGGAACACAATTTGCTTTCTCAAATTGTGCTGGGTGACGGTTTCTTAATTAAAAGCAATGAGCAGATCACAGTTTAAAATGAAATGAAAACAGGAACACCTAGGAAGCAACCCACTTCCACTCTTCCATCACAGACAGTTCCAAGGGTATCACTGCCTCACACCCAGAAGCATTACTAAGAAGGTTATAACCAATACCCAGTCTTAGAATTCATGAGACAGCCTAATATAAGTTGAACAATGTTATCATGACATTCTTCTGTGGAATGGAAATGAATATTGGAGTGCATCTGTTGAGAGCTTTATGATAGCTGACCAATTCACATAATAAAGAAGTGGTCTGTTCAATTAATTAACACTGAAACTCATTATCGCTTTGCATAGATTTTGATTCTTTTTCAATTGAAGCAGTATATGTATATGCTAAGAGTAAAAGAAAATCTAAAAGCGCTTGCTAGATACCACCTAGATAATATTCTGATTCAGCAAACTAGTTGTGTCTTTTAAACACCTCAATGACAACAAAAAAAATTTTACCAAATGTGATGTTCTGTTACCTACATAATGCATGTGTCTGATTTCAGGTTTTTCAGATTACAAATTAATATAAATGACTCAATGATCTCTATTGTTCTCACTAAATTAATGTTTTATGTAAATACATTGAAAATATTAATTTGGCAAGGAACAAATTCTGTCAAGAGGGAAAAAGAAAATAATTGATATAATCTATTTCTCATCTTCATAATTTTTCCAAATCTATAGCCATTAAGTGGTAGAGTTGTGATTTGAAGCCAGGAGTACATGGCTCTTTAGGTCAAGCTTCTAACTACCACATTATACTATCTATCTTAGCAAATGCTTTGACTTCTAAAACTTTATTTTCAAACTTCTGCACATGCTATTACTGCATTTCTTATCAATCTCCAGCACAGAGTGTGATCCATCCACAATAAACCACTAAACTTACAGATTTCATACCATGGGCTTGGCCATTTATGATAAAACACATAATTTAAATGAGGAAGTAGATGTTTAACTATAATAAAAATAATTACATACAATTCCTACATAAAAAAAATGAAAGAGAGCAATTGAGAGCATCCAAATCTTCAAGATAACACGGATAGCTAGGCTGTTACGGAAAAATGAAACGACCAGACACTGAGGGGTTAGGAGCAGGATCTTTACTTACGTGCACGGGCCCAGAGGAGACAAACTCCAAATTCTGAGCCCAGAACAATAGCCCCGCATTCCCTTTATGCTGGGCTAAGTGGGGTAAGAGTCTTGGGAGGCGTGGTATAGATTTGGTGTGAAAAGGGTTTACAGAGGTGAAAGAGAAGCATTTACATCATAAGTCAGGGCAATTGGCATGAAAAGGGCTTACAGAGGTGGGAGAGAAGCATTTACATTATAAGTCAGGGCAATTAGCATTTCATCTCTGGTATCAGGCTTGATTCCCTCTACATTCCCCCCTCTGGGTGCTAAGACAGTGATTTCATCTGTCTCTGCACCCAGAAATGGGATCCTCTGCTCCTGTTGGGGGTCTAGTGCTGAAGATGGTGGCAGATAGTGTTGGCTAGGTGACCGTCCACTCCTCCTCCGTCTTGGCAGGTCCTTCGCAGCTTTAGGGCTGGGATTCGGCCTGGTCCCTGTTCTGGTCCCGGGTTGGTTTCCTCAGGGTCAGCGGTGGCCTTTGGCTCTGGTAATACCTGAAACTTTTAAGACGGTGGGGGAAGTTAACAGTATTAGGTAGGGCCCAACCCATCTGGGTTGGAGAGACTTCTTTTTTTTTTTTTTTCCCCAGTCTTTTACCCAAACATACTGCCCTGGCTTATGGAAGTGGGCTGGCCCCCCTGTTGGCACTATTTCTCGCCCAAGGTGGGCCTGCCTGACTCTCTCTAACTCTTGACCTAGGGCTTTGAGGAAGGAGGCTTGGTGGGCCTCCCCTAAAGTGTTTAAGTTTGTGGTAGTAGGGATTTGGGTTACAGGGGTCGCCCTTCCATATAGGATTTCGTATGGGGTGTACTCTGCTGAATTTGGGGTGCACCTAACTTGGAAGTGGGCAAGCGGCAGGACATCTGGCCAGGGTAGGAGAGTCTCTTGACAAAGTTTTCCTAGAGTCTCCTTTAGAGTCTGGTTCATTTGTTCTACTTTGCCCCAGCTTTCAGGTCAGTAGGCAGCGTGAAGCCTCCATTTTAGTTTTAAGGCTTGGGTCAGCAGCTGGATCACTCTTGCAGTAAAGGCAGGCCCGTTGTCACTTTGGAGACTGAAGGGCATGAGTTCCACTATTACCGGCTCTCGTTCCACGGCCAGCCCCGGCGGGTTGTTTTCTGCCCAGACCCC